>ML794607.1:9518-32998 GCA_009831015.1 Picea engelmannii
AACACCGAATAGAAAGAGAATTTGAAATTGGAGAATGGGTATTTGTGAGACTTCAACCCTACAAACAATTATCACTTAAACAACAAGGAAAGAATAAGTTAGCCCCGAAATATTACGGACCATATCAAATTAATAGAAAAATCGGTCCCGTCGCGTATGGATTGGACTTACCAGATAACAGTCGTATCCACAACGTTTTTCATGTATCATGTCTAAAAAAAGTTGTTGGCCAATGCAAACAGGTGC
This sequence comes from Picea engelmannii, assembly GCA_009831015.1. NCBI lineage: Eukaryota > Viridiplantae > Streptophyta > Pinopsida > Pinales > Pinaceae > Picea > Picea engelmannii. The sequence goes on from ML794607.1 coordinate 9,765, forward strand.
AAACTTTACTTCCCATGTTGGACGAAGAAGGCAGAATAATTTTAGAACCAGAAGCCATTATTGCCTCTAGAGAAAAGAAGTTACGATCTCGCATAATCAAAGAATATCTCATCAAATGGAAAAACCTTACAGCGGAAGATGCAACATGGGAGTCCAAACATTTTCGTCAATTACACCCGTCGTTACCAATGCTTTGAGGACAAAGCATTCTTAAAGAGGAAGGCAATGTTATGAACATAAATACATATAAATAAATGTTCATAACATAATAATTAATTAGTAAATAGTTAGTAATAGTAATTAGTAATAATGAAAGGACATGTTCTCCAAAAGACATGTCTAGTGGTGAAAGGGCACCCCTGTGTGGGTATATAATCAAGCCCTCCTTCTCAATTGTAAATCATCATTTTTTTATCATATCATTTATCAATTATTTATATTTTATTATTATACAATTGCATACCTGGTTATCTATTACAGATGCTTGTGACATGTATTTCTTGGATGTGATCCACCTAAAGTCAAAAGAACCCCATACAATTATTATTCAATAATTTCGTATAAAAGGTTGTCACACTACTCCTTGATATTTTGACTTATATACTAAATGAAGTTAAATTTATGTCTAGATAGAAAATATATGAAAACAACCTTACACATCAAAATAAATATACAATAGCATGACACAAATATTGTGTGATACTAATGCATCCACATTTATTTTTTTGGATACATATGTTTAAAATATGCATGGTCAAATTAGTTAGAATATGCTAATAATATTAAAGGGGAACTCAATTAAGAATTCTAGACCAATTTTTACCAATACAAAATTTGTAATATTTCCTTGTAACAAATTATGGTGATTATGTGTCTTGAGACCCATTAAGTGACCATTAATACTGGATGTTTTTTCTCAATGAAGGACCATATCTTGTTGGTGTTCTAATTGTATAAATCACATTCGTCAAAAGCTCCAATTCATCCTAAGACATGTCTTCAAATAGAATCCAACACATTCTAGAACATTTGCATTGGATCCAATAAATGTACCAATTTAAGTTATTTCTAATACAAGATATCATAGAATTTGGAAGGCCTATTCATTCCTTTTGGCATGTGATCAAGAGGAATTTTCAAGTCATCTGGATCATTGTCAATATCAAATAGGTCTACATTGAACATATCCTCCCATACTGATTCAATGCAAGATTCAATATATTATTTGACCAATTAACTTTTATGATGTTACAAGGAGTGGGTCTAACCTCAATTTCTTCATTAAAAGTTCTCTTCATTTGATGAAAATGATGATCTAGCTATAAAAACAACTTGTGTTCTTCATAGACACACCTATGCAAATTTTATGATACCTTGAACAAATTTCCTCACCGCAACGTGAACGAGAGAATACTCCTTTTGTCCTTAATGCTAAACAAAAAAAGTAAGAAACATAGACATGATGCATCAATTGTTGATGAACCCCATTGACTTATGATTGGTAAAAATATTTACACCATTTCAAAAGAAACGTTATACATGAGCACACTCCCAACCCTAGAAAGTAATGGATTGTCAAACAATTCACACCATACATTATACATGACATGTCACATATGGGTCATGAAATATCATACATCTAAATTGCATTCCATAGGAGCAACATCTCCTCTATCAACAATTCCAAATAAACATACATGTCATTAATTTGATGCTTTCTAGGGATAATAAGAGAGAACATCAAATGTTATTTCTACATAGCCATTGAAGGAGGGATGTTATAATGTATTAGGAGAATGGGAAAAATTATATAATTTGTAGACTGGAAAGAGAATAGATTCATTCCATCCATTTCTAAACCAAGTCTCATACTTCATCACTCACTTATAAAAAATTTAGGCTATGTATTTTCTATGTGTTTCATTGACTCAGAATCTACAAGAATGTGCAACACATCTTGTTCACTCCAATTTTTATATCCCATTCCATATATTTAGCTAAATATTTGCAATGAAACATGCATTACAATCTTGGAATTGTGGGCAACTAGCGTAATATTTTTTGTGGGACATTTTTCCCTTTACATTAGAGTAGTGGCAACTTGTTTTGCATTTTGAACACACAAGTTTGTAGAAGATGCAATATTTTGGACGTGCACGATATACATTGCAATCAACACCTAAATTAGACAATAATTTTATAGCATATTTACATGTACCATGAAGTAGAATCCCTATTCGAAACAATTTATTCCTACAACAAATTGATCCAAACTAACATTAACAACTAACTAACAATTAACAAGTTGAAAATATTAAAGAACTCATAACACACACTTTACTATAGTACAAATCACATTTTTTACCTTCACAAAGATGTAAAGCTATTGTTTGACCATCCATATGTTTTTTTCAAATTATAAATCATTAGAACAACAATAAACTTAGAGCACATTGATTTACAGACCATTGTATAAAGGGTTGTTTGTGTAGCTTGCATTAAATGCTCTAGTTCAATGTCATGGTCTACATGACCTCCATTTATATATTCTTCATGTTCACTAGCAACATGAATGTATTCCCTTTCAAAAGCGTCATTTAAAATTTGGTCGACAATGTGTGTATTGCGTACAATCTCATCTATGCTAGTCATATTCACATTATAGTTCCCATGTTATTCATTTCTATTAGTGCCACTTGAAATATTAGTTTCAAATACAATAGTATTAAAATGAGAAAGTGGATGTTGTAAAAGAGGCACATTCACAAACATGTTATACTCTTCCTGGTAATTAGTTTGCATATATGCATGTTTCTCTCTCCGAGAAGCAGTAGTGTAATGAAATGGAAAAAGGTGCAATAGTAGCATGTTCATCATCCCCCGTATCATCCTAAAAATACACAATAATGATGCTATCATGATCACTTCTATCATCATCATTGTACTCCAATGCCATATGCCACTCCATCTCTCCTATTGACACTCCAATGCCACATGTCAGAATGAATTTATGTAATCAATAAATTATAAGGAATGTAGTTGATGAATTTATGAAGGTTTTTCATGATAACTATTAATTTAATTAATATCTATATGTATATGTCATGTTTAACCAAATATTAAAACCTAATTAATATAATTATGAACTTACATCTTGAGTAAAGGATGAACTAGTAGACTACTTCGAGTTTGTACTAAAGGATCTACTTGATTTTGAGCTAGAACCGCGCATAAGAAAAAATACAAAGTCAATACTTATGAGTGGACATAAAAAAATTCGCAATGAGACACTTATGAAATTCATATTATTGCTATATGAACTTACTAAGCCAAACTGTGAATTAGGTAAAGGCAAAGAAGTCGATGAACCTTCCATTGTTTATACAATATAGCTACCATATTGAAAACTAGTTAATTAAAATAATAAATAATGTTATATTGGTGATTGTAGTGTCGATGGATTAGGTTTATAAGGATTGAGGGATATTGCTAAGTTATATCTAGTGGTGTTAGGGGTTGAAGAAGCTAGGGTTGTCATGGATTAGATGCTAAGGTTTATTAGTTAGGGAAGATTGATGAACCTGCCATTGTTTATACAATCTAGCAACTATATTGAAAACTAGTTAATTAAAATAAAAAAAATAATGTTATATGGGTGAGAGTTTGTAGTGTTGATGGATTAGGTTTATAAGGATTGAGGGATATTGCTAAGTTATATATCTAGTGGTGTTAGGGGTTTAAGGAGCTAGGGTTGTCAGAGATTAGATGTTAACTTTTATTAGCTAGGGAATATCGAGGTTAGGGGTGAGGGATTATAAGTGTTAGGGGTTGTGAATTAGGAGTTGAATGTAATAGGAGATGGATTTTATGAGTGATAAAGTTACGATTTTTTGGTGATAGTTGTGGCTATGAGTTAAAATGTTAACAGTAGTCAATATTTAGTGTTAGGAGTTATTGAGGTTAGGTTTCATGGGTGTTAGTGTTTATAGTTTAGCTGTTGGGGGTGATAAATGATAATGAATTAAGATCCCCTTGTATTAGTTTCCATGAGGTTTTCTTATGATAAAGAGACTGATGACAATGACTTGAGAATCCCCCCTATCAATTCATATTAGGCTTGGTCATGATTCGGAGAATGAAAACAATGACTTAACACTCCCCCCTATCAATTTCTATGAAGATTTCTCATAACTGGGAGAATGATCGAAATGCCACGAGATTCCCCCTATCAACTTTTATGATTCTTGCTCATAATCGAGATAAGATGGCAATGATTTATATATATGAGGGACTAGGGGTTATAGGGTTATAAGGATTAAAGGTTGCAAGAGTTAGGTGTTATAGTGGTTAGGGGTCCAAGCTTATATATAATATTAGTTTTAGGAGTTAGGGGTCAAAGCTCATATCTAATATTAGTTTTAGGATTTAGGGTTGTACATGTTAGGGGTTAGAATTTATAAGGGTTATGTGTGTGTGTGTGTGTGTGTGTGTGTGTGTGTGTGTGTGTGTGTGTGTGTGTGTGTGTGTTAGGTGTTATATGGATCCTTAGTTAGGAGATAGTAGTCAAGGTTTCATGGGGATATTGGTAATTCATATTAGGGGTTAAAGGGTTTTGCATAATATGTTTTACTAACCAAGGGTTATAGTGGTTAAGGGTTATAATTCTATGGGTTATATATGATATAGGTTATGGGTGATAGGTAAGGAATTAAGGATTATATGGATTAATAATTGTAAAGGTTCATGGTTGGGAATTAGTGGGTAAGGTATAATGGTAATTAACAATTATAAGGGTTAAAGGTTGGGGTTTATGGGGTGGAGTCTTGGGGTAATGGAGGTTAGATTTATAATAGTTTAAGTGGTTACAAGTTATGGGTATGGAGTGAGAGGTCAAGGGTGATATGGGTTAGAGATTTCTACAAGTTGCTTGTTAGGGTGATGTCATGGTTATTAGGGTTTGTTATTATAAGGTTTAGGTTTAAGAGTTACTATTTAGTTTTTACAATAGTTGGGGGAGAGAATTTTGGGTTGTATGGTTTAGGGTTTATATTGGCTATGGATCATATGGGTTAAGGTTTATAGGGGTTATGGGTTGGGGTGATATGGGTTAGGGATCAAGTATAATAGGCATTTAAGGGGAAATTATTTTTAAGGCTCCGAGATTTCTTATAATGGTGAAGAAGTAGGTCAAACCTTACTAGTACTAGATGCAAAAACAAAATACCTCAAAGAAAAATGCACCTAAATTGAAACTATGTGATCAGGTGGTGTAACAATTTTTTTATAATTAAATGTGTTTCAATAAAGCACAATAATGTAAATATATGATGTAAAAGTTTTCATTCTATGGTTTTGAAAAAATAAATACATTATCCTAAGACTCTAAATAATGACCTTCCTCTCAAATAATTTCTAGTAACTGAGCCTTCCAATCACTCTAATGAATGGGGATGAAGTCCACTAAAGGACTGCTTGAAGGTATGATAGAGACCGTTATAGTGAGGGGCATTAGGGACAACATTCAAATATCCACAACCATTTGTCTCAAATTCCTCCTCAATCCCACAAAACCCACTTGGTAGGAACCTATGATTGGCCACTAAAATCCATTTTCATAGATGTATAAAAGGGGTTAGTCCTCAAATATCCAAAGAGTTAAAACATCGGTTAAAATATCAAGATTGGTTATGTTAAACTATCGACCCCAACCTCAGTATTGACACTCAAAAGTGTGTCACATTGCTAAATAAGTTTTGACCACATCCATTTGAAACGATTTTAAATATCCTTAAAGGACAATAATTATGTCTCAATGTAAACCATTGTGGGGAATTATTTGATATTGATCCCCACAATCCTAACAAGACTACAAGCTTATTTTCATTATCAAGTGAGGAATTTATGTAACAACCCCCGTCGTTACGACAACAAAAACGTCGCATAACAGGCATATATATTTTTTTAAACGTTAGGAAGGTAAGGTCAATAATGCAATCAAGTAACACAACTCGACAAAAAACAAGGAACAATGAAAACAGGTACCAACGTCACTGCTACTCATCACTGAAGTGAACAACAACGTGTTGAAGTGTCAACGAAGGATGTCAACACAAAAACATCAAGCCATAGCGGATAACACATCAATATTGGGGCCACTAAAGACATCACTCATTAGATCAAGACTATAAAATGATCGAGCTAAAACATCATCAATGACCATCAAGACACAAAGACATTTAAAAACCAACCTAAGTAACATAAATTCCATGGCGCAATCAAATTGAAGTACTAAATCTATCCAGCAAAGACATACGTCGAGGCAGAATAATATACTTAAATCCAAGCACGTGATTTAATCAATCATCAATTAAAATAAATTCCATTGTGCAAGAACCAATAACCTACAACCATTCATACCTGACGTAAATTCAATGCACAAGAAGTCTCGATCCTCGACTAACATTCAAGGCATAAAAACCATTGTGCACGAAGTTTGAGATCTAAACCATCATCATAGTCATGAATCCAATGGTGCAAGACATCCAAAATCTATATTTATCCTTGTGATATACAATCCATTGTGCAAGGGGTCTCCAACATAAGTCAAGAAAACAATCATTGTTATAAATCAAGAACGCTTACACCATTACAATCAAGGAGTCTCCTTGATAATCATAGCACATACATCGTCAAAAACAAGAACACATGCATCTTTATAATCAAGAGTCTCCATCACATTAAAGAAACATACGTCAGTAGAATCAAGAACACATACATCCTACTAACCAAGGAATCTTCATTATATTCCAGGAAACATACATCATCATAATCGAGACACATACATTCTTATAACCAAGGAAACTTTGTTATATTCCATAAACATACATCATTATAATCAAGACATGTTATATTCCAGAACATATATCGTTATAATCAAAACATGTTATATTCCAGAAACGTACATCATTATAATCACGGCATGTTATAAACACACATCATTATAATCAAGACACGTTATATTCTAGAAACGTACATCATTAAAATCACGACCTGTTATAAACATACATCATTATAATCAAGACATGTTATATTCCATAATCATACATCATTATAATCAAGGCCTGTTATATTCCATAACCATCTATCATTATAATCAAGAAACATTCGTCATTGAAATCAACACATACACCCTGATAATCATATACAACTATAAGGCCATCCCTTCACAAGTCCCTATGATTCTACCCTAACACTTTTCAATATTTAAAGTAATATAATGATTAATAATAACTACAATCTACAATATCGTTAATTAGTAACATGTGCAAGGACAAGGAGGTAATTATCCCTTCCAGATACATTTAATCGAATAAAAATATTTAGCAACCACCATATTCTGCGAGGTCCATCTAAAGGGAAATTGAACAAGTGCGTAATCCAATAGTAAAAAGGGCAAGTCGGTTGTATCATTGTTCAATTTTAATTCTGCTCAGAGTTAAATTAAGTTGCTTTCCTATTGTATCACGGTAATGAAATCAGATTAAAGGTTAAATCGGTTGCTTCATTGTATTGTTTATTTCCAAGAAACAAGTCCCACTCCATACCCAAACCTATCACCCGAGGATATTCAACTGTTATTTTCTTTAGAAACTTTTACGAGTTTTTAACGGAAGAAAACGCAGAGGTAAAAAAAAGGGGTGCGACTCACCTGGTTGTTTTTCAAAAATAAAGAGGCTGGATGTGGGAGATCTAGGCATAATTGTTAGGTGGGTTTAAAGGAGGACGCATAGGTAGTAAGCTAGGTTTTGGGCATGATCGTTGCGCTAAATCCGGGATTTACGTTGTGTGCGCTAGCTGCAACATGCAGAGGTAGTATCGTCGAGAACTAAGCTACCATTGCTCGAATTTCGTGTTTAACATTGGGTGTACCAGCTGCAAAGTCACAGAGAGGGGTGATGTTGGCTTTGGGGTGCAAACACGACTCGAAAATCATGAAGGGCACTTGACGAGTTGCAGGAAATGAAAAACAAATTGAAGAAGGAAAAAAAATCGCCAAGGGAAGATTGAGAGGGGGGCGCACTTGGCTTCCCCAAAACCTGCCCAGCCAGAGTGAACATAGAGGGAGAGAGATAGCACGAATTATGGTGTACAAGAAAAATTCTAGTGGGATAGTAATACAATCTAGAACATTATCGCCACACAACATACACTCCAATGTCGATTGGAAAGTGTATACGTTTCTGATACGGATACCCTTATGAATGAGACAGTTCGATACCCATTGTCGTTAGAATAATAGGAACAACCATATTGAGGGTAACGATCTATAGAAACCCTCCAACACTAAATCGACACTCAACACAATAATAACAACACAGTCATCACGCAGTAAATAAAAAGTACAATAATGAAACACAGATGTGAGTCGCAGAGGAGATAAAAAAATTTGTGAACTGGAGAGACATCCCCAAATCATTGTGTGGAAGCATGAGTTTGCAGAGAATCAATCACAATAATCGCAGAGGCTAAGGAGGGAATAAACACCGAGGAGATAATTCCTTGCTGGGTAGAGAAATGATCCTACACTTATTATCTATGAACAGGAAAGCATGGCATTTGAATCTAAATCTTTAACATCGGAGTGAAAGACAGTCGATTCAGCGCCTGACCGACTGCTCAGGCACAAACTAATAACTTAAAGGATAAATGAACATAAGATAAAAATACAAATATGCATCCAGACCCTTTCTGTGGAGAACAAAATAATAAAAAAATACAATAAAGGAATAAAGAAAACGCAAACAGGAGATACAAAAGCGCAGGAAAGGTTTTGATTCTGAGGCTCATTCTGGCCACGCGCAATTAGATAGTAACTCAGAAATAAAAGATATTATGGATAGAAAGGTTGCTTACAAGATGAATCAAGCGACATGGGGACTACAATTACCGTAGAAATACATGTGCAAGGAAATCCCATGGCAATGAAATCGTCATCCGAATATAGTAAAATAAACAATTGTAAATTAAATTTTATTGCAAGTAACAAATTTAATAGTCGTACCTTTACCGACGATGACGAGGTGAAGACGTCCTCCCGTGCATTCGCTTAGTTCAAATCCTGCTTGCCGACCGATGAGACCTCACTGGTACCTCCCAGCCAACGCTAGGGGTACTCTTCTTCCCCTTAAGCTGCCCGAGCTCCAAAGGGGCCATGCAAAAGATACCAGAGAATGCTAGCACCTAGATCGCCTTGCAAGGTCGAGCTACCACTCATTACCCGAGATGGGTATCCCAACTCCCACAAGAGAAAGTTCAATCAAGATGAAATTCGGCAACGTAATGTTACGCAAGCCAGATGTGATCCATACTCCTCCTCTGCCATCCTTTTTATAGAGTTTCTTAGTCATTAGTTTCCCAAAGCCTCATTAGATTCTTTTTTCATCTATTTAATTAGGAAAAACCTCCCCCGTACACATGTCACTCTATCCCCTAGTTGCACCAGGAAATCAATTTATTAATTAATTAAATTTTCCTATTTCCCTCACCCACCTAAAAGCGTTTCTAAAAACGCTCCTCAGTGTCCCATTATTCACTTACAATTCTTAAATGACTTACGCCTTACTTAATTCCTAATTGAGTTCATACATAGAAAGTTCCAAAGGCTAGATTCCTTACTAAGTTATACATTCCCTTTTTTCTTTAAGTTTCTCCTTTTCCTTAGGTTTCCCCCTTTTCTTTAAGTTTCCCTTTTTCTTATAACTAAAAATTAGATTTAGCAAGTGTAGAAAAACAACCATTTACCCTTTTAATAAATTTAATCCTCCATTATAATTTTTACTTTAATAATTAAAGTTTGAATTTCTTTACCCCCTTCTTGTTAAATGTCTAATTTTTTTTTTTGTTCAGAGGTTCTACTTAGACGTAGGTTTTAAATTTACTAGGCTTGGCGACAGTTCTTAAGGGAAAAATTGTTATTAAACTTTACTTATCACATCATTCATTTAAGGCCGACCAGATCCTAAGGAGGCATAGATTTGTAGGCACTAGGTTTATTAACTTACTAGTTAAAATCACGACGTTCCCTTAAGGACGCGCTACATGCTCCAAGGGTGTCACTCGCCTCTTTCCATTTTCTTTGCGTGACGTGCCCTTCAAGATGCACTACGTGCTCCAAGGGTGCCACTCGTCTCTTTCTGTTTTCTTTGCACGACGTGCCCTTCAAGACGCACTACGTCCTCCAAGGGTGTCACTCGCCTCTTGACTCAATTTGGTAGACGTCAAACCCCTGGAGTCAATACTCTGTAAGGTGATCTTGTGGGAGACTAAGGGCCTCTAAAGAATAAGGACCATGCCTTATTGCGTGCCCCTTAGAATCATCGTGAGCGACCGTCACAGTCTACCCTCACGACATCTTGGGTCTTCTCGAACTAGGTAATTGTTAACCTACATTTCGAGCCACAACGGGAGTGCTAGTAGGCTATGGCAAGGCTGCTACCACACCTCTCCCTCAATGTCTCTAGTTGTCGTGCGTGACTCCTTTACTCCAAATGTGAGTTTGGTCGGCAAGCTATCGTCAGCCTGTGTCCATCAACGAATCATGTGAGTAATAACAATCAACATCATAATATCTAATAATATGTACATATGTCACATCAACAACATTCAAACCCTAACAATCCACTCCCTAACTTGATCTAGGGTCCACAGAGTTTCATTGATGTCTCGAAATCCTCAACGTCCAGAGTCCCACATACTCAGGAGAACCCAGTCAATAGCACCTGTCGATGTAAATACAACAAAAATAACATAACATCAAATCCACATTGTCTCATAATCATAATAAAAACAACCAATAGTATAATGACCTGGATCACTTGCACGCAAGTGTCCTCAAAGAATAAGTCCGCTTAGTGCATGCAAGAGCGGGGTGTTACATACACCCCCTCTTGTTTTCAACAGTATCATATGCCTAGCTATCAACCAAAATGGAAATTGCTGACGCATATCATATGTGTCTTCCCAGGTCGTCGAGTGTGGACTATAGTTGTCCCACTGGACCTTGACCTGATCTATTTTTCGACGTCGTAGTCGTCTAAAGCGATGGTCCAGGATGCGGATTGGCTCCGTCGTGAGAGCACCCTCGTCCGATACCTGCAAGGAACTCATGTCAATTACATGTGTAGGATCACTAACACAATGTCTCACAACAGATACGTGAAAAACATCATGCATACACCTCAAAGAATCAGGCAAGGCTAGTCGATAGGCCATGGGCCTCTTCCTTTCCACAATATCGAAGGGTCCCATGAATCTAGGATAGAGTTTATCACCCTTTCCAAACTTGATCGAACTCTTATGCGGTTTCACCCGCAAGAATACTCGATCGCCAACTTCATAACTACGATCGACATGACACGCATCGACATAACTCTTTTGTCAATCCTGCAGTTCCTTTATCCTTTGTCTTATGGTTTTCATTTGGTCTTCTATTTCTTAGATCACTTCAGGTCCCACCAGGACCCTATCCTCAAGCTGATCCCAACTCAAAGGCGTTTGACACGGTCACCCGTAAAGAAACTTGAAAGGCGCCATCTTAATGGTGCTTTGATAATTGTTGTTATATGCAAATTCTACCATTGGCAAGAATTCTTCCCAATGATTTTGTTGGTTCCTCACGTATATACACAACATGTCCTCCAAGATTTGGTTTGTACTTTCGGTCTTCCCGTCTGTCTCCGGGTGATATGTGGTACCAAAGTTAAGTTGGGTTCCCAAGGCCTCTTGGAAACTAGTCCAAAATCGTCTTGTAAACACCGATCCTCTATCAGATATAATCCTCTTAGGCACACCATGCAACCTCACAATATCACTGATGAAAAATCTTGCTGTGTCAGGTGCCTGATACGTCATACACATAGGAATAAAATGAGCACTCTTCGTTAGAGTATTAGTTATATCACAACCAGGACCCTCAGGATTCATTTTAATAGGATCTCCTAGTCCATCGATGGCACATCAACACAGAAGATATCTTACCTGATACCCAGAATTATATAGTAAAAGGGATGGGGAGATTGAACAACAATGGTTTCTTCGTGAATCTATCCGGAGGTCTCATGGAACTCTAGATGCAAATAAACTAGTTGAGTTCCAAATTACTACTTTGAGGGGTCAAGATCTTAAATGGTACATGAAATCTATCGAACCAAGGAATCTTCAAGGACATCCTTTCTCTTTAACCTAGGTGAAGCAAAAGTTTACAACCGAATTTTTATTACCTTAGTCAAAGCAACAAACTCTCTTTGAGATGTGGGAGATAAAACAAAGAGATGGTGAATTTGCATGGGAATATAACCAAATATTTAAGAATGTGATATGGAAGTTAGCAGACCCCGTCCACGAGGACCATCCGAGAGAATGGTTTATTTAGGGGTTGTTACCATTAACCTGAATCCCATTGTCTCAACAAAGCTTAGCTACTTTAGGTGAAGCACTAGAACATGCCATGAATATTGAGGCTATGATAGGTTATCTTCGAGGCTTGTGGGTGATGAGACAACCTAGAGACAGTAACATTGTGCAACCACAAGACCAAATATCTGTGTTAATTGATAAAATCCAATATTTTACCCTTCCAAGTGCAGGTCAATCGCAGGTATGGTGTATTGGATATTACATTGAAGGTCATACTACAAATGAATATCCAAGATTGAGTGGTGCAGGACCCCCTCCTCGTATGATAGTTCCTCCACCAATAGGACCATCAAGAGGAGTTGCGCAAGTTGTCACTACAACACAATTTCATGGCCTTGTTCAATACAATGCTTTCTCGAATCATCAAGGAGGCCAAAGCAATGAGTACTGCGAGATCTGTAAAAATCATGGGAACTCCCCTAGGAATTTACCTATTCTACAAAAATACCTGTCTATTATTAATACAATATATTGTGAATTATGTGGGTCCCCTACTCATGTTACCAACTAATGTAGAGCTTTGGATGCTCTAGTCGATAGATTAGATCGTTCCACATTTAGAGTCAATGAAACTCCTCAGGGGTCTGGAGGAGGCTTTAGAGGGGGAGGAAATTTCAAAGGAGGATGGACTGGCGAGAGGGGACCATGCTCTTGTTACAACTATGATGAGAAAGGGAATATTGCAAGGGATTTTTTGCTCCAAAGAATTCCATGGTGTGCCCACTGCAGAAATTGTAACACACCCAACCCCCTAAGTACCCTTTTAAGGAAAGGGGTAGTAAATTTTTTATTTTCCTAAACCTCTTTGAATCCCTTCATAAAGGACACCATCGTCTTCTGCTTGTCGAGATATTTCCAATGTCTGTAAGTTTTCTCAAAACAAAGCTCTAGATCAAAAGTTATGGCCCTTTTAAGTTTCAAGGCCTTCATTGGCCAAAGGCCTTCATGCTACCACGTAGCATCCACGTTACCCATGCCATCCGACGTGGTGTTTCCATGTCATAGCAATTAATACACATTCACCCGAGACTTGATATCACCAGGTGTTGACACTTGTCTACCGGGAGGTCAAGGTATCGAACCTTGACACTTTTACTCTCTGCATATCCCAAAAATGCATGATCCAGGACTAGCTAGTATCCTATACATGTGGCACTTTCCCCGTATGACACATGGACCACAGTCTACTTTTCCATCTTATAAGAATGGACGTTCAGGATCATATCATCGATCAACATATAAATGACCACAGTTGCGGCGGATCTCAGACCACGACGAGTCTTAGTAAGTTGGGAGTATGTAATATGGACATGGGTTCGACGTCGTGATACGTTGTGATGTAGGATCATCGTAGGCAAGCCGACAAAGCAAGTGCAAAAGCGGAGGACAACTGGATATGCACCAGTGCACATTTTGATAATGTTTTGAATTTGAAAGGATAAGACATTAATGAAATATCTTGAAAGGATGTGTTCGCATTCATGTTTTGGAGATTGTAATACGGATCATGAGTGGTTGCTCTCATATGTTTGTTGGAGGCATTTAATTATAATGAATGTAGATTAGTTGTTGTCTTTAATTTCGATTAGATGGTTAGAAAGCAGGAGGGAAAACTCTTGAAATCTCCCTCGCATGTATTGTATTGGAAGAATTATCTTCATTGTAAGCTGGAGAGCTGTAGAACACGAGAGCATAGAGAAGAACAGAGATTGTAAGATTGTATAAGCAGATATCTGTTGCTATGGAACCCATGTACAGGAGCACTGGAATTAATATAAGAATTCTTTGATTCCATTTCATGGTGTTGTCTTGGTTACTGTTTGTATCTATTGAATGGTATGTTTACAGTTTTCTTGTATTCTTTGTTATGCATTTTGTTTCAATGCTATGTGTGTGAATGCTCGTGATTTCATGATAAATATATGAAGTCTGTGAGAGGAGAAGTATGAGTTTCAATTGTTTCTCTTCCTGAGAAATCCTACAAGGAGTGCAGTGAGAGTCCGCAAGGAGTGCGTTGACGAGATTATGAGTTTTATCTTAGAAAAGCTCAGGAGGGTTACCATTGTTCTTATACCAGCAAGAGTGCAAGTACAACACAAGATCCGTGCAAGGTGTGCGCAGGACAGTGGGGGTTTTAGGATTTTCCCAACCAAAGAGAAGGGTTGAAGAACTGATGTTGCAAGGGAGTGCACAGAGTTGAAGGTTCAGACAACCAGAAATTGTTTGTGAACGCCACAAGGAGTGTGTGCAGGGACCCTTTCGAATCCTTGAACCGTAGCAAGTTTAAGCTCAGGAAGGATAGAAACTTGAAATAAGTTGAAGGGAGGATGAGGTTTGGAGTTGTCTCACAGAAGATAAGTTCAGAAGGAAAAGACGTCGAGTATTTGGGTAGGGGTCTTTAAGAAGTCTGAACAGACGGTTGAAATTCTTAGAGGGAGAATCGTTGAAGTTTCATGGGCCATTGGATCTTGTAGACTAGCGGGAAGATTAAGGATGATTGTCTTTCAACACTCATAAGTTTAGGAGGAGTAGTGGTCGTTGGATCCGGATCAACGAGAGTCGTTGACATCGTGCTTGAATTTCTTCATTTCGAAATTTGGGGCGTGGAAGAAGTTGTGACTCGGAGTCGAGAGTTGTGAACTCCCAATTCACGAAATCCTGATAGAATCAGAACTGTCGATTTGTGATGGAAAGTTAACACGATTTCAGCTATCGATGAAGGGAGATGTTGCATTGAAATTTGTCGATACACGAAATTTCTAGGTGCCGAAACATTGGGCCCTAGTTCGCCATTGAAGGTTACATCAAATAAAGTCAAGGGAGGAGTCAAAGGACATGTTAGCCTTTCGGGGTTTCAGGGATTGAAGGAGTCAGAGGGACTCGTATCAGGGGTCGCGAAGTCGCGAAACCCGACATACCTTTCTGGGTGAAGAGTGTGGTCACATCAGCTGGTCACGTGGATGAGAGTTGGTGCTTAGTGCTTGTTCGCACAGGCGTAACTCCTAAGAAGGACATGTGGAGACACTTGTGTGTTGGAGATTTATGTGAGGAATCAAAGAGTCAAACAGACTCAAAGGGGAGATTAAGAATGATCCTTAGACCGAGAGGTCGTGCAGAACCTGTTGAGGTAGGGGTGTTGCGTCAAGTGGTATCAGGGCTTACAATCATTGTCTTCTGTAAGGAGGGGAGAACAGAAGGCAAGTTGTGCTTCAAATTTTACGGGGAACATATTTGAACAATGTCGCGCATAAGACGTTAACATAGACCAATGCCCAATCCAGCTATGGAAAGGGAAATGAGAGAACTCTGTGCTCAACTAGATGCTATGGAGACAACACAGAGACGGACAGTTGATGTTGGAGATGTCAGTGAAGCCGAAAGTGAAAATGAGGCTGGAGGTGAAGAAGAAGTTGTAGTCGAAGATGCTGCAGAAGAACGTCTATTCATAGTTGTTGCAAGAATAGGGGCTAGAGAAAAAATAGATATTCCGATGTACGAAGGAAACTTAGACGTTGAGGAACTGCTAGATTGGTTTAGAGATCTGGACAAATACTTTGTCTATGAGGATGTTGAGGAGGATAAGAAGGTTAAACATGTTGTCACTAGAATTAAAGGATAAGCAACTCTGTGGTGGGACGAACTACAAGCTGACAAGCGTTGAAAAGGCAAGAAAAGAATCAAAAGATGGGATAGAATGGTTGCAAAGATGAAAGCCAAGTTTGTACCTAGATATTACCAAATTAATCTATTTCGGAGAATGCAGAATTTGAGATAGAAAGGAATGACAGTGAAAGAATACACTGAGGAATTTTACTGACTCAATATTAGAGCAGGTTAGTGTGAGAGTGACGATGAAAAAATTGCCAGATACATGAACAGTCTAAGATACGACATTCAAGACGAGATGAGCATGGTGATGGTTAGAAATGTAGAATATGCCTATCAGGTTGCTTTGAAGGCATAAGAGAAATTGGCCCAAAAGAAAGGTCAAAGGGGCAGAGGTAGAAGTCAGAGAAGAGGCAAAGCAATTGCCCAAGATAGAATACAAAAGCCTAAGAATGAGGAGAATAAACCTCATACTCACCCTGAAAGAGGAGGAAGCTCACAAGGGAGACAATATGTCGATGGAAACACTTTTCCTCGAGTCAGAGGAAGAGGTGGTGAGATAAAGTGTTTTGTCTGTGGAAAGATCGGACATAAGTCTTATGAATGCCCTGACAGGAAAAGAGATGGAGGAGGCGAAGCTCACATTTCAGAAGCACAAAGGTGAAATGTTGAGGCAGAATATGCAGAAGGCGGAAGATCCTTAATGATGAGGAAAATTCTCTTGAAGCCAGAGAAGGAGACCGAGAATCCAGTCCAGAGAAACAGTTTGTTTAGAACTGCTTGCAAGACCAAGGATAGGGTATGCAAGGTAATTGTGGACTGTGGGAGTACAGATAATCTAGTATCCACATAAATGGTGGAGAGGCTAGAATTGGAAACAGTTGCACATCCAAGCCCATACAAAGTCTCGTGGTTGCAAAAAGGACATCAGGTAATAGTCACTAAACAATGTTTAGTTGAATTTAAGATAGGGGGTTATAGAGATGAAATCTTATGTGATGTTATTCCCATGGATGCCTGTCATATTTTATTGGGTAGACCGTGGCAATATAACATAAATGTTGTTCATGATGGGAGAAGGAACACATATACCTTAGAGAAAAATGGTAGAACACATATGTTGTTGCCAATTGAAGACAAGAGGGTGAGAAAAGAAACGAGAAATACTATACTTCTCATGAGTGGGAAGGAAATTATTGAGGAAGTCAAGAGAGATGAAGACATGCAGTTTGTTGTGGTAAGAAAACCTAGAGTCATCTTAATCAGTACCAAGATAGATGATCTATCGGAGGAAATTCAGGAACTGCTGGAGAATTTCACTAATATAGTGGTGGATGATTTACCTTGTTCGTTTCCACCCATCAGGAGCATAAGTCATCACATTGACCTTATACCTGGAGCGAGTTTACCAAACAAAGCAGCGTACAGTTTGACACCGCAGGAGAATGAATAAGTTAAGAAGCAAGTCTAGGATTTGGTGGATAAAGGGTTGATTAGAGAAAGCTTGAGTCCATGCGTTGTGCCAACAGTTTTAAGTTCGAAGAAAGATGGTGGTTGGAGAATGTGTACAGATTCGAGGGCTATAAACAAAATCACCATCAGGTATAGATTTCCTTTACCCAGGATGGATGACTTGATGCATTGCTTAAGTTGAGCAAAGTTTTTTCCAAAAAATTATTTGAAAAGCGGTTATCATCATATTAGAATGAGGGAAGGCGATGAATGGAAGACAACATTCAAGACGAATGAAGGGTTGTATGAATGGCTTGTCATGTCATTTGGTTTGACAAATGCATCAAGTACTTTCATGAGGTTGATGAACAAAGTCTTGAAGGATTTCATTGGAAAGTTTGTGATTATGTATCTTGATGATATATTGATCTTTAGTAAAACTGAGGAATAACATTTGAGACACCTAACTCTAGTGATGAGGATGTTGCAGCAAGAGAAATTGCTGATTAATTTGAAGAATTCATCTTTCATGAAGAAATAACTCATTTATTTAGGTTTTGTAATCTCTTCGAATGAGTTGAAGATGGATCCTAAGAAGGTAAAATAAATCATAGAATGGCCATCGCCAAAGAATATTTTTGAAGTCAAAAGATTCCATGGATTAGCTAGTTTTTACAGGAAGTTCATCAGAAATTTTAGTGGAATTTATACACAAATGATGGACATAGTCAAGAAAAGACATAAATATTTTCATTGGACAAAGGAAGCAAAGAAAAGTTTTAAGTTGTTGAAGGAGAAGATAACTGAATAGCCAATTTTGGTTTTTCCAGACTTTAGTAAAACATTTCAAGTGAGATGTGACACCAGTGGATTCACGATTGGAGCAGTATTAAGTCAAGACAATAGGCCGATTGCATACTTCAGTGAGAAGATGAACGATGCAAAGATGAAGTATTCGACATATGATAAAGAGTTTTATGCAATCATAGAGGCGTTGAAGAAATGGAGACATTACTTAGTTCTAAAAGATTTTGTCTTGTATAGCGGCAACCATGCTTTATAATTCATAACTCGACAGGAGAAATTGAACCAGAAACATTCGAAATGGGTTGAATTTATGCAAGCACATTTCTGGAATTGCTAACAAAGTTGTTGATGCGTTGAGCAGAAAATGTTTGATTTTGCAGGAGTTTTGTGTGAAGACCTTAGGTTTTGATAACCTTAAGGAGATGTACATAGATGATGCAGATTTCAAAGACGTTTATGAAGCATGTGAGAATCCTGTTCTAAGAAACATAATCTAATGGATTGAATATTTAATTTAGGATGGATTATTATTCAAGGGAAATCAGTTGTGTATATTGAAATGCTCTATGAGAGAAAACCTTTTGAAGCAAAAACATAGTAGGGGATTGGTTGGACACTTCGACCATGATAAAACATTTGTGAAACTGAGCAACTTATATTATTGTCCAGGAATGAGGAAATATGTCAAGAAGTTTGTCAACAAATGCAGATTTGCCAACATGCAAAGGGGAAAAGACAAAATACAGGATTATATCAACCATTGCCAGTACCAGAAAGGTCGTGGGATGCGGTAATCATGGATTATGTGCTAGGACTGCCGAGGACATAGGTGAGTTGTGATTCCATATTTGTGGTAGTCGATAGATTTTCCAAAATGGAACATTTCATTCCATGTCAGAAAACCAGTGATGCAACTCACGTTGCAAATATATTTTTCAAAGAAGTTGTTAGACTTCACAATTTACCCAAGAGTATTATTTCAGATAGGGATACCAAATTTATTGGTCATTTCTGGAGGACCCTATGGAAGAAGTTGGGGATGAATTTATCTTTTAGCTCAGCATATCATCCTCAGACGGATAGAAAAACTGAGGTAGTAAATTGAATTTTAGGAGACTTACTGAGGAGTTTAGTCGCTAAACATCACAGTCAGTGGGATCAGATTCTGCCACAAGCGGAATTTGCGTATAATGACTCACCTAACAGAAGCACAGGACATAGCCCATTTTATATTATGTATGGAATGCAACCGAGAGGAGTATCTGAGTTGAGAGACTTAGAAAAGAGTGAGTTTAGGAATGCTAGAGCAGAGGATTTTGCAGTAGAGATGCAAGAGCTCCACAATAAGATTAAAGAACGGTTAAAGAATTCCAACCAAGAATAAAAGCGCAAAGAAGATCAACACAGAAGAGAAATTCAGTTCGAAGTGGGAGATTTGGTCTTAGCACATCTTAAAAAGAAAACATTCCCAAGGGGAAAATATAATAAGATGAAGATGAAAAAGATAGGGTCGTGTAAGATTTTGAGGAAATTTGAGGCCAATGTTTATGAAATAGAATTGTCAGATGGGGTAGGAATATCACCCATATTGAATGTAACAGATCTATATCCTTATAGATCAGATGAAGTGGGAGAAGAGGATCAGAAAGAAATTCAGTGGGTCAGACAGATGCTTGTAGCTGAAAAGCCGCAGATGGAAAGGATCATTGACCAGAGAGTTAGAAAAAAGACCTGAAGGAAGAAATATTTTGAGTATTTGATAAAATGGAAAGGACACCCGATTGAAGATGACAGCTGGGAAAGCGAAGCAGAAATCCAGAAACATGAATAGACGATGCAAGATATCATGAATAGGAGTTCATTAATTTTTCAGCCAAGGGACTATGATGCAGGAGCATCGTAGGCAAGCCGACGAAGCAAGCACAAAAGTGAAGGACAACTGGATATGTACCAGTGCACATTTTGATAATGTTTTGAATTTGAAATGATAAGACATTAATGAAATATCTTGAAAGGATGCGTTCACATTCATGTTTTGGAGATTGTAATACGGATCATGAGCGGTTGCTCTCATCTGTTTGTTGGAGGCATTTAATTATAATGAATGTAGAGTAGTTGTTATCTTTACTTTTGATTAGATGGTTAGAAAGCAGGAGGGAAAACTCTAGAAATGTCCCTCACATGTATTGTATTGGAAGAATTATCTTCATTGTAAGTTGGAGAGCTGTAGAACAAGAGAGCATAGAGAAGAACAAAGATTGTAAGATTGTATAAGTAGATAGTTGTTGCTATGGAACCCATGTATAGGAGCACTGGAATTAATATAAGAATGCTTTGATTCCATTTCATGGTGTTGTCTTGGTTACTGTTTGTATCTATTGAATGGTATGTTTACAATTTGCTTGTATTCTCTGTTATGCATTTTGTTTCAATGCTATGTGTGTGAATGCTCTTGATTTCATGATAAATATATGAATTCCGTGAGAGGATAAGTATGAGTTTCAATTGTTTCTCTTCCTGAGAAATCCTGCAAGGAGTGCAGTGAGAGTCCGCAAGGAGTGTGTTGATGAGATTCTGAGTTTTATCTTAGAAAATCTCAGGAGGGTTACCATTGTTCTTATACCATCAAGAGTGCAAGTACAGCACAAGAGCCGTGCAAGGTGTGCGCAGGACAGTGGGGGTTTTAGGATTTTCCCAACCAAAGAGAAGGGTTGAAGAACTGTTGTTGCAAGGGAATGCACAAAGTTGAAGGTTCAGACAACCAAAAATTGTTTGTGAACGTTGGAAGGAGTGTGTGCAGGGACCCTTTCGAATCCTTGAACCACGGAAAGTTTAAGCTTGGGAAGAATAAAGACTTGAAATAAGTTGAAGGGAGGATGAGGTCTGGAGTCGTCTCGCAGAAGCTAAGTTCAGAAGGAAAAGACGCCAAGTATTTGGGCAGGGGTCTTTGAGAAGTCTGAATAGACAGTTGAATTTCTCAGAGGGAGAATCGTCGAAGTTTCGTGGGCCGTTGGATCTTGCAAACCAACTGGAAGATTAAGGTTGTTTGTCTTTCAGCACTCATAAATTCAGGAGGAGTAGTGGTCGTTGGATTCATATCAACGAGAGTCGTTGACCTCATGCTTGAATTTCATCGTTTCAGAATTCGGGGCGTAGAAGAAGTTGTGACTCAAAGTCGAGAGTTGTGAACTCCCAATTCGTGAAATCCCGATAGAATCAGAAGCGTCAGATCACGGGAAACTTTGAGCCGTCGATTTGTGTCGGAAAGTTAACACGATTTCGGCTATCAGGGAAGGGAGTTGTTGCGTCGAAATTCACCGATATGCGAAATTTCGAGGTGTTGAAACATTGGGCCCCAGGTCGTCGTTGAAGTTTACATCAAATAAATTCAAGGGAGGAGTCAAAGGACCCGCTAGACTTTCGAGTTTTTGAGTATTGAAGGATTCAGAGGGACTTGTATCAGGGGTCATGAAGTTGCGAAACTCGACATATCTTTCTGGGTGAAGAGTGTGGTCATGTCAGCTGGTCATGTGGATGAGAGTTAGTGCTTAGTGCTTATTCGCACAGGCGTAACTCCTAAGAAGGACCTGTGGAGACACTTGTGTGTTGGATATTCCTATGAGGAATCAAAGAGTCAAACAGACTCAAAGGGGAGATTAAGAATGATCCTTACACCAAGAGGTCGTGCAAAACCTGTTGAGGTAGGGGTGATGTGTCACATTGGGATAATGTAATCATCCCATACAAAAGGTGATGCGTGTATTGTTAATATTATGGTAGCTGCGGGAGGTATTTACCTCTACATATGAACCTGACAAGAATAGAAGACTCCGGGAAGCAAGAGAAACCCTAATGATTTGGATAATAACCCTAGAAGCCTTGTCGGATCAAGAATATAATTTATATTAGGCTATTAGCCTCCAAGAGAAGAAGTCGTCCAGAATTAATAATAATATACTGAACAGACACATACCCAGAAGGATAAGTCGGCCCCAGTGAACTGGCAGGATTACTATAAATACAGGGCGCTAGTTCTCATTTGTCACATCTCAGGACTGCAGTTTTCCCAGTTGGTGCGCACTGCAGTTGTAGTTGGTGTGCAGGTTTGGAGGAGGGTTGCAGGTGCAGCTGCAGCAGCAGCAAGTTTCAGTGTTTGGCTTGGATATCTCTTGGTGAGGGTTTGGACTATCTGATCAGCTTTCTGTGATGCGCTATCCTTGGGGAGAGATGTGCTGCTCCTTGTTTGGCTATCTAGCCTAGGGTTTGCTTCCAGAGGAATTCTTAGGTCAAGGTTAAGGTGCTCGGAGGGAGGCTTCGAACTGTGGTTGGGAGATGAGGGTATCGTCGTGGTAAAACGAGCACACAATCTTATATATTCTAACAGTTTATGGGCCCACACCCCTTCAGTCAGCCTAAAACGGTGGAAGAAAACATAGCCGCTAGATATTGAGCTCATTGAGGAACTGCCGCTAGGGTTACTAGCAGGAGCAGCTTCCAAAAGCACTGCAGCTAGGGTTACCAGCAGAAGCAGTTGCAGAAACCCTAAACCTCTTGTTGAGGCACCTTAAGTGACAATATTGACCTAATCTCGGAATAGATCAGTGCACCCTAGCCCAGCGCATCTCCTGGTACTCTCAAAAGGCCAAGACGTGAAGTTTGGATTTCTGGTCAAATCTAGGGTTTGACCAAGTCAAGCAAGCCATGACAAACTCTATGAAGTCTGAGAACAAGCTAGAAGGAGCCTGCAACTTTAGAGCATGGAAGACAAGGATTGACCTCATCCTTGCTAAGAATAAAGTGTTGGACATTGTGAAAGGAAAGATCGTGAAGCCAGAGTTCAAAGAAGGAGAAGAGAAGGAACTGCAGAATGTTGCAGCTATGGAGAAGTTCAAAGA
>ML794607.1:36024-51166 GCA_009831015.1 Picea engelmannii
TGGGAAATGGTCCAGGTTCAGAAATCAGAAACAATCCTTCTTCCTTGGTTGAGAAGAATGGGGCAGATAGCCTATTATTGATATTCTATGTTGAGGGAAGACATTCTTTCATATCTCACAGATGTGAGTGAAAGATTGGCCCAAATGATTATTATTGATATTCTATATTGAGGGCATACATTCTTTCAGATCTCACAGATGTGAGTGAAAGATTGGCCCAGATGATTGTTGTTGATATTATATACCGAGGGCAGACACTCTTTCAGATCTCACAGATGTGAGTGAAAGATTGGCCCAGATGTTTAAGTTTTTATCATAACATTGTTTCTATGCAAGATGCTCTCAGATGTTTGTTATGAAGACTATATGACAGTAGATGAGAACTACTGTGGTGAATATGTTTCAATATTGCTGATCAAGTACTTGTGTGTTACTTGATGAGGTAGTTAACCACTGGATTGTAGTTGTGTACTAAGGGAATAGACACAGGTGTGTTCTATAAATTGATATTGTACCAGTTGTCATGGGAGATTATCCAGTCGGATAATAATGACAGGTGCTCGTGGTATTACCAGTTGAATGGTCTGTTGTGCTCAAGACCATTGTTGTTCTAATTTCCTTGAAGACTATCAACAGTTTATTGGAGATGATGATCATTCAGATGAATGATGAACAGAGATTTTCCAGACGGAAAACAGTTCAGAGCTTTTACTCCACTTGTATCACTCTATGGTGAGAGTGATTTATCCAGCATCATATTACTCAGATGAAGTATGGTTTCGAGAGATGATGCAGCTGATGGTGATGGTGATGCTCATGATCTAGTCATGAAATAGTCTAGATGACTATATTGATGCTACCGGGTAAATGGTATGTTTTGTGCTCAATTCCATTACATGTAAATACCTCTCTAGCTAGGAGGGAGTGTTAATATTATGGTAGCTGCGAGAGGTATTTACCTCTACATATGAACCTGACGAGAATAGAAGACTCCGGGAAGCAAGAGAAACCCTAATGATTTGGCTAATAACCCTAGAAGCCTTGTCGGCTCAAGAATATAATTTATATTAGGCTATTAGCCTCCAAGAGAAGAAGTCGACCATAATTAATAATAATATACTGAACAGACACATACCCAGAAGGAGAAGTCGGCCCCAGTGAACTGACAGGATTACTATAAATACCGGGCGCCAGTTTCTCATTTGTCACATCTCAGGACTGCAGTTTTCCCAGTTGGTGCGCACTGCAGTTGTAGCTGGTGCGCAAGTTTGGAGGAGGGTTGCAGGTGCAGCTGCAGCAGCAACAAGTTTTAGTATTTGGCTTGGATATCTCTTGGCTAGGGTTTGGACTATCTGATCAGCTTTTTTTGATGCACTATCCTTGGGGAGAGATGCACTGTTCCTTGTTTGGCTATCTAGCCTAGGGTTTTCTTCCAGAGGAATTCTCGGGTCAAGGTTAAGGTGCTCGGAGGGAGGCTTCGGCCTGTGGTTGGGAGACGAGGGTATCGTCGTGGTAAAATGAGCACACCATCTTATAT
This sequence comes from Picea engelmannii, assembly GCA_009831015.1. NCBI lineage: Eukaryota > Viridiplantae > Streptophyta > Pinopsida > Pinales > Pinaceae > Picea > Picea engelmannii. The sequence continues at coordinate 37,562 of ML794607.1, forward strand.
ATTCTAACATGTAGGATGGGTTCCAACTTACTCCAGGTTCTACAGGGGCCCACGAAAAGGGTTGATTTTAGCTGTAGGGAAGATCAACGGTCCTAGTTTGATCTACGATCTAGAATCGACAATTGACATTACATCGCCCATCGGGACCTCGGGACTTCAAGGTGATAGATCCCCCTTATCAAATCGACGATTGAGATCTTTTGATTTTCAGATCCAATGGTCGAGGTGTGAGATGTCATTCCCAAGCCTCTGCATCCAACGTGGCCTACCCTCGACACGTATGCCCTACGTGGCATTCCCGCGATATGATACATCATGAAATAATATGACTTGGAATGACACATGGTGCTCGTACAATGTGACACGTTGTGATGTCCCTAATATGAACCCATTTGTAATTGTACATATAGGTTGGTGATCCATCGGTACCAATTTTAAATGTAAATGTACATATAGGTTGGTGAGCCATTGGAACCAAGTTTTGGTTTTGCACGCACTTGAGTAGTGTGTGGGGATTGTTATAAAATGAAGGGTGCACACATTTCACAGTGTTGCGTGCATTTGAGTAAGTGTGTGAGGATTACTTGGAAGTTTGCATCACACACACACACACACATATATATATTTGAGGTCGGAGAGCCTGTGTGGTTATGGGGTTGGTGACTTGAGATGAAAATAGGTCAGTGCACCTATCCTTGTAAAATGTAATCACACTCAAGTTATTAATAATATCTCATCGATGCATGTAGACAGATCAGACGAAAAGAGACGAGGGGATAAACTCCACCAAAAAGGGAAAAGGGGGGACTTAAGTCCAAAGGAATATTTTATTAATATTTTTGAAAAGTATAATCATGGATATTTATTTATCCTAAGTTCTCAAGGGATGGGAATGAGTCACCAAGTGGCTAAAGATAAGTCTGAAGGTGAAAAGTGCCTAGTTTAAGGTAAAGATGTATTGAACCTCAAATTTGACATAAAAAAATAAAATTATGTGGTCATTAATTCCCAAATTTCTACATATTTGATTCCAATCTTGCTACATGGTGATTATACACTTCTTCCTTCCACCATTAATACTTACCAAAATTCTTTATCAATGATAAATAAAAGACTTTACCTCATCTTAATTCTCAAGGGAGGGAACACCTCTAAACTTCAAAACACTAGACTCTTTGCAAGTATATAAGTATTTATATCTACTCTTATTCTAGGCTATACTTCTGTCCTCAACAACACTATATATATATATTACCAATTCCGATCGTGCTAGCAAGGCATACCATGAGAAGAGTATTAACGAATGAACCTCCATAAATTCTAAAGTGACAAATACGTTTCCTCGATTATAGGTGATAGAGAACTTAATGAACAATTGCTATCAAAGTGACCACCAGTACGTGCAAGTGTCATAACTTGTAGACAATAATTAAGGACCAATTGTTCATATTTCTCACTTAGGAATAACTGTCGTTCCCATCCAAACTAACTCTTGTCATGAGGCCTCTGTTTTCTTAATGAAATTCGATGAACACAACGAAACCCTAACCAAACTAGGAAAAATATTAAACAAAAATTTTGGACTGTCGGTCAACTCGATTTTTTGTATATGGAGGCAAAATTAATTTGGATACGATCGAGATGGTATAATGACTCCTCTGCTAGAGAGTTTAAGGCGTTCTGAATGCACCCCTCGGAACTATCACGAGTTTAATGTGTCCCTCTGGAATTTTTCCACCTTACCCTAACTATGGTACTGTGATACAAGCTTCCATTAAACATCATTAGACTAGTAGACAGTTTCCTAGAGACTACTGTCTTCATTTTTTATATTGGCTATGTGTGTTCCTGTGACTGTGGTCGAGGATACTCTAGTTATCAATCCTATTCTGTATATATCCAGTGCTTAATTTGTCAACTCGTTCTGGTGGAAAAAGTTTTGGCGTACCACTACCATTGGGAGTCCACTTTAAACAAGGTAAGAACATATGGTTAATCGTTTTGGGAACCCTCTGTATTATAACAAAATTTTGGGTATGGAAGGTAGTTTTTATCTGAGTCTTTCAAAGTTAAGGTTACTTTGGCAGTACAAAGTTTGGATATTAGTATTGGCTATACATTTCATGAGGTCTTCTAGTTTATATTTCTTAGGTATTCGGGCCTTCAAGACCTATGGACGATCGCTTACCTTATACCGCTCCAAATCCTTGCGTATTTCTTTTAGTTGCAATTACAGTATTTTGCCTTCTATTTTATATGCCTACCCCCTAATTAGATGGTAGTAAAGAATCTTTCGTTTATCAGAGAAAGGGTAAAAATCTTATGTTAACTAAATTATTTGGGAGAATAATAGTCCCCCTGTGTAATGCATAATGCGTTGTATACTTTCTTCTTGTTTTTCGTTTTGGTCTCAAATATTTTTGTCTGGTGTTGTTAAAATGACCTCTGTGACCTCTGTGACCTCTGTAACATCTTGAATTTTACAGATGTTAATGTCATTATCGTTATCTCTACCATTTGAACTCAGTAAAAAGGGATTATGTATCGATTGTTATATTTATGAAAATATATCCTCTGTACGTTGGTTCTGGTAGGAATTTAACTGAATAGTTAAGTAGTCCTTGTTCTATGTGGAGATTGTTTATGCTGTCTACGCAAAGCATGATTTGTGTCGTTTTCATGGTAGAGAAACCCAGTACTGTTTCATTTTCCCTGATTAATACTGTTTCAGATTCGGTACCGACACTAATGATGGGACCTATTGATGCGAGGGTACCCATCAGGTAGTCATTGGTCCATTCTCCTCGGTCTGATCACCTAACCAGCCAGGAGCGACAAGGGAAGCACTTGAGAACTAATTTCCATAAGTTAAGTATCATTCTGGAATACTCAGTTAATACACTTATCGTTTGGTTGATAGGTTTGTTTTACCCTTCTTTCATATATATAAATATACTGATATTTAATGGTGAAACCTTGCAAGGTTTTCGTCTGTGCAAGAATTTGAAATGTGCTTTACTATCCTCGGCACAAAAGGTATCCGAGTTCCTTTCGTAAACTCTTCGGGTGTTTACACAGTGAAGGCATAATCTCAATCTCAGTTAATGACATGAAGTAGTATCCACTCGATTTACCATAGTGGTTGGAAAGAGTAGAATCCTCCCAAACTTTTCTCTTTGATTTTTCTGGTCTGGTTATTATATGTAATACGTATTTGAAGGTTAATATACAGGACTATTCCCCTGTCTTATTTGAAATAATGTAATGATTATTGGATACGCTATATTCAAATCTTCTCGATATTCTAGTCTCATCCTTTACTGTTGTATTAAATAACATATTTAGTATCGAAACTTACATAATTTGGAGATCTACCTTTGTAAATCAAATGTGTTGAATAAACATATTCATATTATATTTATGAGTCCTCCATATTGGTTTACTTTACTTTGATATTCTGTGAATATTGTGGGGTTGTATCGTCCTCGTCGTATGATGCGAAAGTGTCGTTACTTTCAATCTTTCGATCTTTGAAATAACATGTATGTGATTAGAAGTCTAGTTCTACCTAATATATTTTCGTATATTCATTCACCTACCGGTCTGTAAGCATATGATTGTAGGTTACCTTATTCAATTTCATTTGTACTGTAACGAGTTAATGAGAGGTTTCAGACTCTCTATTCAATATTTCCTTTATATAAATGTAGTTATATGCCTGTTGGAATAATTTATTTGCTTATATAATATGGGAACAGATCTTTGTATAAATGGGTTTTCGGTTGCAGACATTTAATCTTAGTTTCTTCTATAATGTCTACGCAAAGTACCAATCGTAAATAGACCTATATATATATATATATATATATATATATATATATATATATATATATATATATATATATATGTATGTATGTATGTATGTATGTATGTATGTATGTATGTATGTATGTATGTATGTATGTATGTATGTATGTATGTATGTATGTATGTATGTATAATTCGTAGAATCAATATTGTTTCGTATTCGTTCTCATTCAATGTTATGCGAGAAAGGAAGTCTCAACTAAATAATATGATTCTGAAATTTAATTACAGGAATATACACACACCTATATATAGACTTGTTCCAGATCCACTTATACATAGATAGTTCTGCCTAGAAATTTAATTACAGGAATATACATACACCCGTATATAGACTTGTTTCAGGTCCACTTATACATAGATAGTTCCGCCTAAGGGATTTTCAGTATACTGGGAAGGTACTCTATAGTTTACCACTGAGTAATGATAATTTAGACTGCAGAATGATCATTTCCAGAATTTAGTCATTCATACCCTTTCAACGAATAAAAGAGACTATAACATTCGTTCATAATTGAAATCAACAAAAAAGAGTTACTCAACTAAATTCTCTTCGGGCGTTTGGTCATCTATTTTAAACTTCACACAATCGAACAGATTTCATCCATGGAAATATTTCAATTTAGCACTAACAAATGCATTACATCAGTTATATAATCATTCAAACAGAGGTAAAAGATTAACATATCTGTATCAGTTCACGAGAATGCAAAGGGAACATCCACGTTCTTCCCAACCATAGAACAGGGCAGCCAAATCACTTGTCATGTTCACCCCCTAGCTTGACCATGAATCCATGAGGGCTAACTCGGAACTCCTCCTCAACAAATTTCGTCAGCTTCAGTAAATCTTCTCCTTGCCTCACACTCAGCAAGTAGTGTTCATAACAACAAGCAATCCGTAACATTTTCCCCAGCATACTAGACAGTGTCCTACCTCCTCACATATGTTATATATCCAAGAACCAAAAATGCCTAGGTCTTTTTCCCCTTGGGAATTTTCGCAGCCTTCCAAATCCCTGATTTTCAGGGGCTGCCAATGGCCAAATTCCTGATTTGCCACTTGTAACAATCATCCCTGAGGTAGTTCCAACATGTTCCCACTCATGGAGTCATGGTCATCTGATTTTAACATGGTTGTTCCATTTGTCCTCCTGCAATAATGATAAAATATTTTGTTTCATACAAGTATCATAGTCAAGTAGTTAGTTGACTCAGATCGGATCTCTGCCCAACAGTCATAATCATTAATTACAATTAACCAAATTTGAAATTCGGAATTGCCATAAATGGAAAAAAATTTCCAAATTCGAATTTACCAAAAACGAAATAATTTTCCTAAGAAACTTCAAATTCAAAAATAATTTATTTTTGGGGATGTCACATCCTTTCCCCCTTCAATAAAACACTGTCCTCAGTGTTCATTCCTTTCCTAGAACATGATTGGATGAGATTTCTGCAAATCTCCCTCTAACTCCCAAGTGGCCTCCTCGGGGCTAAAGTGCTTCCATTGCACCTTTACCTAAGCGACGACTCTGTTCTGAAGTGTTATTTCTCTTCGCTCCAGAATACGCAGGGGTTCTGCCTGGAACTCTCCTTCTGGTTCCACCTGTACCAAGTTCCAATCGATCATATGAGTAGGGTCATGAGCATGATTCTTTAACAAAGAAACATGATATACATTATGAACTTTTAGATTGGCTGGAAGTGCAAGTTGGTATGCTACGGGTCCAATTTGAGATAGTATCTCAAAAGGCCCACAAAACCTGGGTGTCAACTTGGCACAGTTCCCTAGTTTTAGTGAACTCTTCCGGGCTTTAACTTTTAAGTAAACATGATCTCCCACTTGAAACTCCAAGTGTCTTTTTTTCTGGTCCGCATAACTTTTTTGTTTGTCTTGTGCCTCTTTTAAGTTCTGTTGTACCTTTCTTACCGTACTTTCCATTTCTTGGATCATCTCTGGTCCAACCATGAGTCTGTCCACCGGGTTGTCCCAGCTAATTGGAGTCGTACACTTTCTCTCGTACAGTACCTCAAAGGGGCTCAACTTAGCCGAATTTTGGTACCCATTATTATATGCAAATTCTACCAAGTGTAGGTAGTCTTCCCACTTGCTTGGTTTTGTTCTTACGTACATGCAGAGCATATCTTCTACGAATTGGTTCGCTCTTTCAGTCTGTTCATCCATTTGTGGATGATAACTCGTGTTGAAATTCAAATTAGTATTTAGCCCTGCAAACAATTCTTTCGAAAAAGAAGATGTGAATTTTACGTCTCTATCCGAAATCACCATTTTAGGAATTCCATGTAGTCTAAAAATTTCTTTCATAAATATTTCAATGATGTTTATAGCTTTAAAAGTAGACTTTACAGGAATAAAGTGTGTAGATTTATTAAGTTTATCGATTACCACCATAATAGAATCATTTTGTTTCTGAGTTTTAGGCAAACCTGTAATAAAGTTCAACGATATAGTCTCCCATTTCCATTTTGGTATTGGTAAGGGATGCAACAGGTCGACGGAATGTTGGTGTTCGGCTTTTACCTGCTGACAATATTGACACTTAGCTAAGTATTATGTTGTTTCGCCCTTCATATTAGGCCAATAAAATAATTTTCTAAGTGTTGTTATCGTTTTCTGGTATCCTAGATGGCCAGAATATGGTTTCTTATGCACTTCATCCAAAACTATTAATTTTAACTCTGTCGAATTTGGTATGTATATTCTGTTTTTAAATCGTAGTAGGTCATTTTTATCAATACTCAGCTCTGTTTTTCCTACATCTTTTGTAGTGTTTTGTAATTATGCCACTGTCTTAGTGTAATTTTCGTCATTATTACCTGCAGTCTTTATCCTCTGTTCAATATCACTTTCTGCCCTGCTGACATTTATTTCAAATAACCCATGAACTCTTATGCTTAAGCATCAACTACTTTATTTTCCTTACCCTTGATATGTCTTACCTCAAAGTCGAATTTGCTCAAGAAGGCTAGCCACCTTGCTTGCCTTGCATTAAGGTCTGACTGACTAAACAAATATTTCACACCGCTATTATCTGTCAATAATATAAACTTTTTTCCCATTATGTAGTGTCACCACATTTTTAAGGCATGTACTACCGTTGCCAATTCTAAGTCATGAGTGGCGTAGTTTCGCTCATGTTCCTTTAATTTCTGGGACTCATAACAAATAATGTGTCCTTCTTGAGTCAGGACACCACCTAGTCCTTCTTTACTTGTATCAACACAGATGGTAAAGTCTTTATCTGGGTCTGCTACCTTTAAAAAGGGTGCGGTTGTTAACAACTCCTTTAGCTTATTAAAACTGTCTTGACATTTCTGTGACCAGTTAAACTTGGTCCCTTTCTTTTGTAGTGATATGATGGGGTAAGCAATTTTGGAAAACCCCTCTATAAATCTGCGGTAATATCTGGTGATTCCCATGATTGACCGGATGTCCGCTACATCCTTCGGTACCAACCATTCCAAAATGGCCCTTATTTTCTCAGGATCGACTGCAATGCCTTCTGCAAATTTTACATTTCCTAGATATTGTATTTTCTTCTGATAAAAATCACACTTATCAAATTTAGCATACAGTTTGTGCTTCCTTAAGGTTTGCAGAATGATTGTTAAGTGTTCTTCGTGTTCTTCTTATGTTTTAGAATAAATCAGAATGTTGTCAATGAATACCAATATGAATTTTTCCAAATATTGACTGAAAATAATTTTCATTAAACACATAAATGTGGTTGGCGCGTTAATGAGTCCAAAAGGTATGACTACAAATTCGTAATGTCCATAGCTTGTTCTAAAAGTCTTTTTTCTTATTTCCTCATCTTTTATCCTAACTTGGTGATAACCGGATCGTAAATCTAACTTCGAAAAGATCTTGGCCCCTCCTATTTGATCGAACAAATCATTTATCCTAGGTAAGGGGTACTTGTTCTTAATAGTCATTTTGTTCAATTGTCTATAATTGATACATAGTGTTAGAGTACCGTCTTTCTTTTTCACAAAGAGGACTGGTGCTCCCCATGGCGAAACACTCGGTCTGATATACTCTTTGTCCAATAATTCCTGTAATTGAATTTTTAGCTCTGTCAATTCCGAAAAACTCATTCGGTAAGGTGCTTTAGAGATGGGGGATGAACCAGGTAGCAGGTCTATAGAAAAGTCTATTTCCCTTCTAGGGGGTAATTCAGGTATTTCATCAACAAAGATGTCTCTGAAATCACGTAGAACAACAAAGTCTTCCAAGTTGGGTTTTTCTTCTTTTCCTAACAGGTTTGTTACTTGGATGGTGTAAACTTGACAAACCTTTCTCATGCATTTCTTGAATTGCATTGTTGAAACTTGTCTAACTGATATTGGTTTCTGTATACCTTGGGTTGTCCTAGTAATGTCATTTTCATCTTTATACTTAAGTGTCTTTGCATTACAATATAGTATTGCTTTATGTTTTTCTAACCAATCCATTCTGATAATCACATCATAAGATCCTAGTGGTAGAATGTTCAAATTTTTCTTTATGTTTTGACCACCTAAACTGAACTCATAATCAGAAATAAAGTCAACCACTTTCCTTTTAGTTCTTGTTGCTAGTTGTACCAGCCATGATTTTGTGTGTCTTAGTTTCTTAAGTTTATTTGACTCTACTATACCAGGAGTGATATAACTTAATGTATCTCAAGGATCAATTATAATAGAAATTCGAGTGTTATTGATTTTACCTTCGATTTCCACCACAGAGGACTAGTGGTCAGCTTGTTGACCATTTACGATTGCATTGATTCGATGCAAGCTTCTGCCCACATCACCCATCGTCGAGGCTTCCTGTAAATTATGAACAAAAGTTATGTTTTCTGAATTTAAATGTGGATAGTTCCTCCTCAGATGAGGTTCTCCACATTCCCAACATTTTAACAGTTCCTGGGGGCTGTCCCCAAACTTCTTTGTTTCCAGATTTACCGGTTTTCCGTCTCCTTGTGTGCTTGGATGGTTGGAGTGAAAATACTTCCTTGGAAATCTTTTTGTTGCATTCCAATAAGGGGTTGGTTGGTATCCTTTCTTCCGCTGGTTCATTTGGTCTCGTTTCTTATCTTTCCAAGCATTGGGAAGTTTTGTTCATTGTTTGTATTGGTCGTAACACATTCGGGCTTTTCTAAATACTTCACTCGGGGACTTGGAATTATCAAATTCGATCATGTCCTTGTAGGACTGTTTTAAATAGCTTAGGAACCATTGGATTTTCACTTTATCCTCCCAGATATAGGGTACAAACCTTAGTATTTCCAAGAATTTATTTATCATATCTTCCATAGATATTGACCAAGTCGTAACTCATAAAATTCTTTCGTTTTTCTTTCATAGTAGCTTTCATATAGGTATTGTTTCTTAAAGTCGAACCATTCCATTTGTTTCTCTTTTAGGCCCTTGGCCAATTTCAGATCTTGCCACCAAATGCTAGATTTTCGTTTCAGATTATAGATGGCCATTCTAACTTTCATATTGTTGGAATAGTTGTATATCTGGAAATACTTCTTGATGTCTAGTAACCATGCTTTAGCTTCTTCCCTTGTTCCGGATTCCCCATCGAATGTAGCGGGTTTGATTTTCTTAAATTCTCCCTCAAGATGATCTACCTGTTTCCTTTTTATGTCCGGTTTTATTTTATCTTTAGCTGAAGGTGTACCTTCAGATGAGCTGTCCTCTTTTTCTACTTCAGGACCAGAATTCTTGGAGGCCCTTTTGCTGACCTCTTCTTCATGGTTATCTTCCTTTGGGCATCTCTTTGTCACTATACTGCGCAACATGACTTCATTTATTTCTTGTTGCTCCTGCTGTTCTTTCTTTAGTTTCTCATTGTCAGCCTTGAAAACCTGCAGCTCAACAATGAGATTCCTCATCGTTTCCAGAACTTCAGTAGGTGAGATTCTGTCACTATTATGTCTTGGATCTTTAGGAGGTCTTTGTTCAGGATTCCTGTCAAGTTTGATTTCTGCGTCATACTGGGCTGCCATGATTAACATGAAACAAAAAAAGGTTTTATGTTTGTAACAGTAAAATTTTATTAGTTTTACATAAACATAAATAGGTGCTAAGTAAACAAGGTGGCCCTGTTCAAGGTCCAAGTGTTGTAACCTTTTCTTTGATACCATATGTAATGAACCTCAAATTTTCCATAAAAAAATAATTTTATGTGGTCATTAATTCCCAAATTTCTACATATCTGATTCCAATCTTGCTACATGGTGATTATACACTTCTTCCTTCCACCATTAATACTTACCAAAATTCTTTATCAATGATAAATAAAAGACTTTACCTCATCTTAATTCTCAAGGGAGGGAACACCTCTAAAGTTCGAAACACTAGACTCTTTGCAAGTATATAAGTATTTATATCTACTCTTATTCTAGACTATACTTTTGTCCACAACAACACTATACATACATACATACATACATAATACATACATAATACATACATACATACATACATACATACATACATACATACATATATATATCACCAATGTTTATGCAAAAACTATGTATAAATATATATTACCAATTTCGATCACGCCAGCAAGGCATACCATGAGAAGAGTATTGACAAATAAACCTCCATAAATTTTGAAGTGAAAAATACGTTTCCTCGAGTACAAGTGACAGAGAAATTAATGAACAATTGCTATCAAAGTGACCACCAATACATGCAAATGTCATAACTTGGAGACGGTAATTAAGGACCAGTTATTCATATTTCTCACTTAGGAATAACTGTCGTTCCCATCTGAACTAACTCTTGGCATGAGGCCTCTCTTTTCTTAATGAAATTCGATGAACACAACGAAACCCTAACCAAACTAGGAAAAAGATTAAACAAAAATTTTGGACTGTCTATCAACTCAATTTTCCGTATATGGAGGTAGAATTAATTTGGATACGATCGAGATGGTATAATGACTCTTCTGCCAGATCATTTAAGGTGTTCTGAATGCACCCTTCAGGACTATCATGATTTTTAATGTGTCCCTCTGGAATTTTGCCACCTTTCCCTAACTACGGTACTGTGATACAGACTGCCATTAAACACCATTAGACTAGTAGACGGTTTCCCAAGGACTACTGTCTTCATTTTTTATATTGGCTCTGTGTGTTCTTGCGACTCTGGTCGAGGATACTCTGGTTATCAATCATTTTCTGTATATATCCAGTGCTTAAGTTGTCGACTCGTTCTGGTGGAAAACGTTTTGGTGTACCACTACCATTGGGGGTCCGCTTTAAACAAGGTAAGAACATCTAGTTAATCGTTTTGAGAACCCTCTGTATTATAACAAAATTCTGGGTATGGAAGGTAGTTTTTATTTGAGTCTTTCGAAGTTAAGGTTGCTTTGGTAGTACAAAGTTTGGATATTAGTATTGGCTATACATTTCGTGAGGTCTTTTGGTTTATCTTTCTTAGGTATTCGGGCCTTCAAGACCGTAGGGACGGTTGCTTACCTTATACCCCTCCAAATCCTTGAGTCTTTCTTTTAGTTGTAGTTACAGTCTTTTGCCTTCTATTGTATACGCCTACCCCCTCATTAGATGGTAGTAAAGAATCTTTCGTTTATCAGAGAAAGGGTAAAAATCTTATGTTAACTAAATTATTTGGGAGAAGAATAGTCCCCCTGTGTAATGCATAATGCGTTGTATACTTTCTTCTTGTTTTTCGTTGTGGTCTCAAATATTTTCGTCTGGTGTTGTTAAAATGACCTCTGTTTTTTTTCTAAACAGTCTATTAAATATATCTTATGGTATCAAAGAAGTCTCTTTAATTTTACAGATGTTATTGTCATTATCGTTATCTCTACTATTTGAATTCGGTAAAAAGGGATTCTGTATCAATTGTTGTATTTCTAAAAAGATATCCCCTATACGTTGGTTTTGGTATGTTTTTAACTCAACAGTTAAGTAGTCTTTGTTCTGTGTGGAGATTGTTTATGATGTCTACGCACAACATGATTTGTGTCGTTTGCATGGTAGAGAAACCTAGTATTGTCGATTGTTTTCATTTTCCCTTATTAATACAATTTGAGATTCGGTATTGACACTAATGATGGGCCCTATTGATGCGAGGGTACCCATAAGGGAGTCGTTGGTCCATTCCCCTCGACCCAGTCGCCTAACCAGCCAGGAGCGACAAGGGAAGCACTTGAGAACTACTTGCCATAAGTTAAGTATCAATCATGAATACTCTGTTAATACACTTATTGTTTGGTTGATAGGTTCGTTTTACCCTTCTTTCATATATATAAATATACTGATATTTAATGGTGAATTCTTGCAGGGTTTTCGTCTGCACAAGAATTCGAAACGTGCATTATTATCCTCGGCGCAAAAGGTATTCAAGTTCCTTTCATAAACTCTTCGGGCATTTACATAGTGAAGGCATAATCTCAATCTTAGTTAATGACATGAAGTATTATCCACTTGATTTACCATAGTGGGTGGAAAGAGTAGAATCTTCCCAAACTTTGCTCTTTAATTTTTTTGGTCTAGTTATTATATGTAATACTTCTTTGAAGGTTAATCTACAGGACTATTCCCCTTTCTTATTTGAAATAATGTAATGAATGCTAGATACACTATGTTCGTATCTTCTCGATATTCTAGTCTCATCCTTTAATATTGTATTAAATCGCATATTTAGTATCAGAACTTACATAATTTGGAGATCTACCTTTTGTAAATCAAATCTGTTGAATAGAAATATTCGTATTATATTTATGAGTCCTCCATATTGGTTTACTTTACTTTGATATTCCGTGAATACCATGGATCTGTATCTTCCTCATCATATGATGCGAAAGTGTAGTTACTTTCTTACTTTTGATCTTCGAAATAGCATGTATGTGATTAGAAGTCCAATTCTACCTAATATATTTCCTTATATTCATTCACCTACCGATCTGTAAGCATATGACCGTAGGTTACCTTATTCAATTTCATTTTTACTGTAACGAGTTAATGAGAGGTTTCAGACTCTCTATTCAATATTTCCTTTATACAAATGTAGTTATATGCATGTTGGAATAATTTATTTGCTTATATAATATGGGAACAGATCTTTGTATAAATGGGTTTTCGGTTGCAGACATTTAATCTTAGTTTCTTCTATAATGTCTACGCAAAGTACCAATAGTAAATAGACCTATTTATATATACATATATATATATAAATCTATATGTAATATATGTATATATATAATTCGTAGAATCATTATTGTTTCGTATTTGTTCTCATTCAATGTTATGCGAGAAAGGAAGTCTCAACTAAGTAATATGATTCTGAAATTTAATTACAGGAATATACATACACCTATATATAGACTTGTTCCACATCCACTTATACATAGATAGTTTTGCCTAGAAATTTAATTACAGGGATATACATACACTCGTATATAGACTTGTTCTAGGTCCACTTATACATAGATAGTTCTGCCTAAGGGATTTTTAGTTTACTGGGAAGGTACTCTACATTTTACCACCGAGTAATGATAATTTAGACTACAAAATGATCATTTCCAGAATTTAGTCATTCATACCTGTTATCGCACGGTTTGTAGGAAAGGGCCAAGGGCTTTGAAACCGACGTAACAGGAGCTTCCCCACCCACTGTCACCTCGATGGGGGGCTCTTTCTATTTAGGAGGGCAAGTCCAAGGGAGACGTCCCCAAGTCAATCTG
>ML794607.1:55461-73633 GCA_009831015.1 Picea engelmannii
GTGAAAGCATGAGGGGAGCGGACGATGATCCTTCAAACCCCCCTTGGTGGCTAACCAAAACCCATGAATACCAACTTACTAGGCTACCCAATCAATCACCCCAACAATGGTCAAGTAGATTAGTGTAAAATCCAAGCAGTTATATGAAATGAAAGAGATCTAATGCATACATAAGAAGGTTATAATGATCAAATATGACACATACCATGATACCTTGGACCAATTACCTCATGGAGCAAGAACCTTCTCTGATGCAAGCCCAAGCCGGTAGTGATGGAGGCTGGTACYGCTGACAGGACAAAGCTGGCTGAGAAAAGAAGAAGGGTCCTCCAGGACCATGCTCAGGTCGCTCCTGCTCTCGGTACTCCATGTCTAGGACCATGTGGGCCTCGAGACATGATCTCCTAGTTATCCCTAGATATCGGGGATAACAATACCCTTTCAACGAATAAAAGAGACTATAACATTCGTTCATAATTGAAATCAACAAAAAAGAGTTATTCAACTAAATTCTCTTGGGGCGTTTGGTCATCTATTTTAAACTTCACACAATCGAACAGATTTCATCCATGGAAATATTTCAATTTAGCACTAACAAATGCATTACATCAGTTATATAATCATTCAAACAGAGAAATAAAAGATTAACATATCTGAATCAGTTCGCGAGAATACAAAGGGAACATCCACGTTTTTCCCAACCATAGAATAGGGCAGCCAAATCACTTGTCATGTTCACCCCCTAGCCTGACCATGAATCCATGAAGGCTAACTCAAAACTCCTCCTCAACAGATGTCGTCAGCTTCAGAAATATTCTACTTGCCTCACACTCAGCAAGTAGTGTTCATAACATCAAGCAATCCATAAAATTTTCCTCAACATACTAGGAAGCGTCCTGCCTCCTCGCATATGCTATATATCCAAGAATCAAAAATTCCTAGGTCTTTTTACCCTTGGGAATTTTCGCAACTTTCCAAATCCCTAATTTTCAGGGGCTTCCATTGGCCAAATTCCTGATTTTCCACTTGTAACAATTATCCCTGAGGTAGTTCCAACATGTTCCCCACTCATGGAGTCATGGTCAGTTGATTTTAACATGGTTGTTCCATTTGTCCTCCTGCAATAATTATAAAATATTTCGTTTCATACAAGTGTCATAGTCAAGTAGTTAGTTGAGTCAGATCAAATCTCTGCCAAACAGTCATAATCATTAATTACAATTAACCAAATTCAAAATTCAGAATTTCCATAAATGGTAAAATGTTTCCAAATTCGTATTTACCAAAAACAGAATAATTTTCCTAAGAAATTTCAAATTCAAAAATAATTTATTTTTGGGGATGTCACAAAATATTTGAGTTGAGAACAGACCATATTCATCTAAAGTATTTGTTTGGACAACCAAGATTAAATTCTAGATAAAGAAGGTGGTTAGAATTCTTCAGTGAGTATGACTTTGACATAAAGCATATCAGAGGAAAAGAGAACAAGGTGGTTGACGCACTCAGTAGGAGGGTGCACTAAATGCATGCTACAGTCATTAGCATGCACAAATCATATTTGTGTGATAGAATTTTAGAGGTTTTCAAATCATATTTGTGTGATAGAATTTTAGAGGTTTTCAAATCATATAAGCGTTATGTGGACATAAAGGAGAATTTATAGCAAGGTATGTTGCCGCAAAAATTGGAAGGTAATGAGCTAAAAGAGGATGGAATCCTCGTGTATAGGTGTAGAGTTTATGTGCCAAATGTTCAGGAGTTGAAAGATTTGTTATTGTCAGAGATGCATAAAGTTCCTTGTGCTAGACACCTAGGCCACCAGAAGACAATTGCAGTGGCCAAAAAGTAATACTATTGGCTAGGCATGAAAAATGAGGTTGCTCAATTTATTGCTAGATGCCTTGAATATCAAAAGGTCAAGGTTGAGCACAGACATCCAACTGGTTTGCTACAACATTTGCTCAATCCTGAGTGGAAGTGGGAATTTGTAACCATGGATTTCATTACTAAGCTTCCTAGGACTGCTAAGCAACATGATTCTATTATGGTAGTGGTGGACAAGCTTACTAAAGCTACCCATTTTATTTTAGTGAAGTTAGAGCACAAGGAAGCCAACATTGCTGAAATATACATGCGATAAATTGCTAAGTTGCAAGATGTACCTTGGAAAATTGTGTCTGACAGAGATTCCAAGTTCATATCAAACTTTTGGAAAGGGATATTGAAAGGTTTAGGACAATTTTAAACTTCAACACATAATATCATCCTAATATCGATGGACAAACAGAGAGGGTAAATTGGGTGATTGAAGATATGCTCAAGATGTATGTTATGGATAAACCATAAAAATGGGAAGACTACCTTCACTTGGTAGAGTTTACTTACAACAATGGGTATCAAGATTGCTCATTTTATTGCTAGATGCCTTGAATATCAAAAGGTCAAGGTTGAGCACAAACATCTAGTTGGTTTGCTACAGCCTTTGCTCATTCTTGAGTGGAAGTGGGAAGTTCTAACCATGGATTTCATTACTAATATTCCTAGGACTGCTAAGCAACATCATTTTATTATGGTACTGGTGGAAAATCTTACTAAATATACTCATTTTATTTTAGCGAAGTTAGCGCACAAGGCAACCAACATTGCTGAAATATACATGCGAGAGGTTGCTAAGTTGCATGATGCACCTAGGAAAATTGTGTTTGACAGAGATTCCAAGTTCATATCAAACTTTTGAAAAGGGATATTCAAAGGATTTGGGGCAAATTTAAACTTTAGCACAGAATATCATCCTGATACGGATGGATAAACAGAGAGGGTAAATCGGGTGATTGAAGATATGATCAAGATGCATGTGATGGATAAACCATCAAAATGGGAAGACTACCTTCAATTGGTAGATTTTAATTAAAACAATGGGTATTAAGCATCTTTAAATATGAGCCCATTTGAGCCACTTTATGGTAGAAAGTGCAACACACCAGTGACTTGGGACAACCCAGTAGACTGTGTAGTAGTTGGGGTAGATTTACTTTGGAAAATGGAGGAGAAGATGGTAAAGATAAGACATAATTTAAAGGTTTACCAAGACAGGAAGAAAATTTGTGTAGATAAATGCAGAACTCACATAGAGTTTAAAGTGGTTGACCATGTGTTCTTGAAATTAAAATCTAGACACAGTTCCTTGAAGTTGGGAAATTGTTCTAAGATGGAAGCACGCTACTGTGGGCCATTTAAAATCCTGGAGAGGATTGGTCATGTCGCATATATGCTTGCATTGCCTACATCCTTATGTATTCATAATGCTTTCCATGTATCATTGCTTAAAAAGTATGTACCGGATGCTAATCATATTATTTATTGAAATGTGATTCAGGTAGAGCCCGAACGCGATTTTCAAGTCCGACTGGTTTTCATATGGGATTAGAAAATCAAACAGCTCTTGAATCGACTCTTGGAGCTAGTAAAGGTCCACTGGACCTAGTACTGTCTTGATGACGAAACCTGGGAGCGTGAGGATGCTATGTAGGCATAGTATCTGCATCTTTTTGAAGACTTTTGAAATTTTGTTTGTACATGTGTATTTAATGCACTGAGGATAGTGCATAAATAAGGGGGAGGGGAATGTAATGTCCCTAATTTGAAATGATTTGTAATTGTACATATAGGCTGGTGATCTGTTGGTACCAATTGTAAATGTAAATGTATGTATGTGTTGGTGTGTCGTTCGCACCAAGTTTTGGTTTTGTGCGCACCTGAGTAATGTGCGAGGATTGTTATCAAAGGAAGGGTGCCACATTTCACAATGTTGCATGCACTTGAGTAAGTGAACGAGGATTACCTGGAAGTGCACATTGAATCGAGTTGTCTGTGTGTTTATGTCGGAGAGTCTGTGTCATTATGTGGTTGGTTGGCTGGGATGCAAATAGGTCAGTGCGCCTATCCTTGTAAAATGTAATCACACTCAATTTATTAATAATATCACATTGTTGCGCACAGATAGATCATATGAAAAGAGATGGGGTTATAAACTCCACTGAAAATGGAAAAGGGGGGGCTTAAGCCCAAGGTATTATTTTATTAATATTTCCAAACAGTATAATTATGGATATTTATTTATCCTAAGTTATTGAGGGATGGGAATGAATCACCAAGTGGATAAAGCTAATTATGAAGGTGACAAGTGTCCAATTTAAGGAAAGCAATATATATTTCTAGCCTTTGTGTATTTTGGGGGAATTCATTCATTTCTCGTGTTCGGAAGGGGTTGGACTATCTAAGGAAAGACGACCATTGCCTTATCTATAGAGAAAATCTTGTAAAGGGGTTTTCTGTATGATAACCAAAATATTTATTGTCAAAGAGGTGGGTTTTCAAGCCCATGAGAATTCTCTCTAGGTGAGAGATGTTTTGTTGAAGTGGTAGGTTGTCAGGCATGTGCGCATTCTCTCTAGGTGAGAAAATTGTTGTCGAAGAAGCGGGTTGTCATGCTTATGAGCATTCTCTCCATGTGAGATATTTGTTAGGAATTGTTCCCTGGTACTTTGGGAATTAGTTACAGGGCTCTGAGACTTCCTTTCCAACCTGTTTCTAAAGCCTTGAAAGGGAAGTGGGATAGCTGAGGTAATGTTGAGAAGAGAAGAGACACACTTCCTAGGGTGGGACAGGCATGTGGGCAATGAGAGACTGTAAGCTAGTTGCAACAATGGGCACCTTGGACTAAATATTTATGTTGATTACCAGACCTTATTCTAGCATTAGGAATCATTTTTCCATGGTGGAGTTTAAGCCACATCTCGGGGGTGACCTGTTGCTGAAATTGTATGAGCAACAGAGTCTATGGATGAATGGAACGTTTTCTGCGTGTAGTTGGTGAATTTTTATAAAAGATAAGTGTCATTTATGTGCTTTTATCCTTTACTATGTGCTTAATTAGCTATGTATGATATGGGTTTAAATCTTGTATGATGTTGCATATAAGTAATTGTTGTTATTCTATATAATGTTGCCTGCACATGCATGTGTGGTGTCAAAATTCAATATTTGTAGTCGTACATGCAGAGTATGACAGTTGTTGTTAGTTATTCATGTTAATTTAACCTTATAATAATGGTCATGAGTCTATGAGGTGAGGTTAGAACGACCATACGTGCGGAGAAATACTATGTGTGCAAAAAATGCTAGATTCGCTTGTGTGTGAATGGAAGTAGTCTGCGCACACAAGGAGAACATAATTTGCATATGATGCCAAAATGGTTGTGCAAGCAGTAGTGATTGAATGTTCATAGTGGATTACATGCACAGTAATGTTGTGTGATCGATATTCTTGTGTGCACAGTTTTATTGTGTTACTTATGCTATTATAAGTTGTGTAAATAAGAGGAAAGTTGGTGTTGCGTGACCCAGCTTGGGGTTGAGCATGTTACTTCAAGTATTTTTGTGCAGACCAATGTTATAGAGCATAATCTACACACTATATATTGGAGTAGCATTGCTTAGTATTAAGTTGGGTAACATTACAAAGTGGTATTAGAGCACGATACGCAACTAGGAGGCTGGGAATGTTACATTTTGGTACCAGAGCAGATTGGTAATGGTGATGTTACAGTTTGGTATCAAAGAAGATTGGTAACAAAGACTTTACATTTTGGTATCAGATCATTTTGATAGTGCTGGTAACAGGGAGTGTTACAAAGTGGTATCAGATCATGGTACCCATCTAAGAGGTTGGGTACGTTACACACATGGCAACAGTTTCCCTCCATGAATCCATGTCCACTATTACCAAATATGCATGACACATGGCACCATTCTCGTCATGAAACGTGGCACCATTGATGGCATGACACATCACCACCAGGTAGCGGACATTAGGGATTTCTCGATGAACTGTAACCATGAAAATAGCTGAAGTACGACATCTGGGGATTACGAGATGGTTAATTAGGTTAATCCTATGATTAAGGGGGTGGTTAACTATGTTAACTCTCGGGGTCATGATTCTATGAGATCTATGGCTAAGATCTCTCCTTCTTATATCTAATGGCTATCACGGATCCTCTCACAACTTCGGTGTGGTATTAGCTCTAAGGATTGGATGGTGGAGATTTAGAGTGTCCATCATAAGATCAACGGTTCTCATCGAAGTAGATCTCGGACCTCGACTCTTTCCTTATCTCCTATAACCTAAAACCCCTGAGATCCATCGTCCAGTAATTACAAGGTATTTAGCCACGTTAATCTCGAGATTACAACTCTCATATTTTACCACTAGATATATAGCTCAGATAGTTTGGCTTCCTAGATCCGATGGCTCGGATATTAAGGCACCCTTCCAAAGGCTTAAGCCCAACAGAGGCCCACACTTGACTTGTTAGCCACTCACAATTTGACATGTATCATCCTACAATGTATTGGTTTCCATGTTGGAAGAGGTACATCATGTTGGTGTCATATTTACCTCCCTTTGGTTATATGCAATAAGGCATGGGACAAGGGGCTAGAATCCTGGTCCCTGTACATCGACGTATCGGGACTTCCAAAGAGATTTGAATTTATGATTTATTTCGGGATCGAGTGCTCTAGTACTCCATGATTCTAAACTTCCTCCTAATATTTACATAATAGATCAATGTTTGGCATTCAACCGTTCCTTGATCTAACAGCCACCACTGTCGCATTGATCCACAAGGGAATATGATGGGTAACCAACCCATCTTGGACGATTGAGATTGACTCTCAGCGTAGGAATCAACGACTGTCGAGTCTTGTCAATTCCATTTAGTTTTGAATGGATTATAACTTATTCCTTGGGACTTAGTAGTCTCGTAGCCTCATGATGCATCATTTTGTTGGTTACATAGACATGCCAAAATACACCTGACATGGTGAGATAACTTGAATTTAATACAAGGAATTCATTTCAATTACATATGCATATATGTTGGAGATACTTCACACACACCTAGGATTTATTTTTCCTAAAATTTTCCCTGTGTTTATTAGTCATTATTCAGTCTCCTATAGTTTAGGGAGAATATTCCTCTAGGAGAATATTCTCTTCAGTTCACACTTAAATTTGATCAATTGAGGGGAGTCTAGATGCTACATTGGGATCGTCACCATGCAGCATTGGGATCATCACCAGATAATGCACATTGTGCTTGGTATTATCGCCGTACTAGTGCATTACTCATGATTCCCTGATCTCCTCTTCAGTTCACTATTTTTCAGTCAGTTAACTGAAGACTGAGAGACTAGTTAACTCAGACTAGGTGGCAGTTCACTCCCATAACTGCCTGAGAGACTAGACTAGGTGCTAGTTTACTCTCGTAATTGATGGTGTGTGTCTATATCACTCTATACCACCACTATGGTGCATTGGATTCTCCTCCAGTGCGCATTAGTTGAGTTATACAAAGTATATCATGTGTAAATTATCATTCTTTCATTTGGTTAATGAGAATTCTTCCATTTGTTCTCTCTTGCTTCTCTTTTCTCATATTTTATCTGCAAACCGTGTATGTCATTTGCTAGCTAGATATATTTTTTGCATTTTCAACACATTTACATGGTATCGGATCTGATGGATTGCTAGGGAAAAGACACACCATATTATTTTTATAGGTACCGAAGATTGAAGAAAACGGAAAAATGGAATTTCCAAAAGAATTCATTCTTACACCATACAATTTCTTTACATGGAAAGAGAAGATAATAGTGCATCTTCGAGGTAGAGGATTATATAGGTTAACCATGGACACAGAGATCGAACCCAAATCATCCATAGAAAAATCCAAGTATCTGAATCGAATAGATGAAGTGTTTGGAACTATTTTCAGTATCATTTCTCCTGAACTACTCTTTCACATATCCTCCTATAAAACCCCCAATGAAGCCTGGACCACCATGGAAGGGATTTTTGGAAATAAAGACGAGATGATAGGACACATGCTCGAGGTGGAATTGCTCACATTGGATCAAAAAACCTTCGACAATATCCAAGATTTAGTTACCAAATATAAGGATTTGTTGTCGCAACTCAAGGCTTGCGGGGTTGATAAATCTAAGGAGGAGAAACAAATGGTTCTCACCATTCTCTACAAACTTGGTCCGGAATACTCACTATTTGTATCCAAATTTCATTTAGTTAGGCTCACCTATGGAGCCACCTAGAAGATTCACTCTCTTGAGGTCTTTATTGAATCTCTGACACAAGATTAGAACAAGCTTATCAACATGGGAAAAATCAAATCCCCAAAGGTGCATGCACTTACTATGCATGATGGTAGCGGTAATCAAAATCATAAATATAAATACAAATACAAAAGGAAAGCACATTCAAATCCAAAGAAGGAAGGGTACTCAAAACCTTTCAACGATGCCTCCGGATCCAAAGGTGGAAAGGAAAGAAAAGGGGAGAAATGCACTTACTTCCATAAAGGATTCCATCCAGAATCTGCATGTATGCAAAAATAGATAGATCAAATGGCCCAAATAGTTCAGCAAAACAACCTTGGAGATCATATCCCTGAGGGTGCCAAGAATAAGAAGCTAGAAGATCAGAATCCAAAGAAAGGAAATTCTAGACATGCTTTTATTGCCATCAACACCTCTCTTTATGCTTCAATTGTAGATTCAGGTGCATCACACCACATGGAAGCCACAAAAGAAGTCTACTCTTCATTGGACACATGCAAAGTTCCTCCTCTTCTGATGGGGGAAAACTCTCCGGTCGAGGTCACCAAGAAAGGAGGAATTGAAATCACAAACAAAAACTCACGTTGCCAAAAGTTATGTCAATCTTCTCTCTATGTATCAGATGAAAAAATTTGGCACCGGAAAGAGAGTCATATTCACACATGATGCAGTGGATATCTATGACATGCAAACCAATTCGACAGTTTCTACCAGTGAGGTAAATCATCAATCCAAGCTCTACACATTTTTTGAATTTATTGAACCAAATTCTACATTATTACTTACCCATGCTGATGAAAGTAGTAGGATATGGCACGAAAGGTCCAGACATTTAAATTTCAGATATATGCAACAACTTAGAAATCAAGGAATGGTTGATGGTCTACTTACATACTTCTCCAAAGGAATTTGTGAGGGATGTCTTCTTGGAAAACACCCTCAAGAGAAATTTGACAAAGGAAAGACTCAGAAGGCTTCCTCTCCTTTAGATTTGATCCATAGTGACCTCATGGGCCCTTTCCCGCATCCATCAATTAGTAAAGCAAGGTATGTGCTCATTTTTGTTGATGATATCTCACACTTCACATGGATTTTCTTTCTCGGGAAAAAATCAGAAGTCTTTCAACACCTCAAAGATTTCAAAGCCCTTGTTGAGACATAGTCAGGAAAGAAAATCAAAGTCCTTCAAACAAATAACGGGGGAGAGTATGTCAATGTTGGCACAAGGGTAGACCCAGGGTTCAACGCTTTGACATTGCACCAACAAAACCCTAACTACCGGCCGTTTCGGCAACACCTGCGAAGCAGATGAAGTCTCACCCAAGGTAGAGGCAAGGGTGGTTGCAGGACTCAAGTGTCTACAACCTAGTTGGGACACAGATCTCTGATGACAGTACTTTAATAGAGCACTTAGCAGTTAACATTCATTAGTATTGATCCCTCATTCACATCACAAGAAGAAACCCTAATTACATAACAACGCAGTATTCGACAAGATTTAACACATCTAAGCACTTAGCACATAGAAATAGATCAGATCTAGCATTCATTCTTATCGCTAAGCCTTAAACTACTATATCAGAAGCATCTAACATACAGATTGCAACACTAAGCATACATCATATCAATAACATAACAACCATAATGAACAAAGCAACCATAACACAGGATATACGTGGTTCACCCCAGTGTGGAGCTACGTCCACCAACTCTTCTTCCTCTTTATTATCTTTTGTCAATATTCTTACATGCACAGAACCACAAACCCACTCTTCATAGAACATGATATCTGCACACACCTCGTCAGATCCTCCTTCCTCGAGCTAGGTCATAGCACAAAGCCTTCTTACAGTCTACACATAAGCTTCTTACAATCACTTGCACTTAGCTCTGCAAGTGTTCAACACAACATGCACAAAGCATTCACAACTATTCACACTTATCTCACCGGCCTCTTCCTACATTGCCTAGATATCTATTTATACATTACAAAAGAGGCCTAAACATGGGTAAACCCATGGGTTGGCATCCCATACCCATTACATAAACCCTAACACAAAAATCCCTAAAAGGGGGGAGAGATCTCGCGATCTCCGCTTCGCCTTGCGCTCCACCTTTGACCAGCCTATCGAAGTCCCAAAAATGGTCAAACATGATCAAGGTTCTTCAAAACTTGGTCAAGGGCCAACATGCCCCCAACACTCACCTATGACTTGTCCCGAGTCACTCTGATCTAGGTAACTCTGCCTTAAATGCCTCTATCTTAGCTCGAGCTGCCTCGACATGCTGCTTCGCTAGAGCCTCCTGCTCAATGAACTCTTGAATAAATTTCTCAGTCACAGGTCCTTCCAAGCGTTGTTCCACTGTAGTGACCATTTGTTCCAGTTATACACCTCGTCCTTCAATCTCCTCAAAAAGTGTGCAAGCTTCATCCTACACTGGCTAGAGCCTCTGGGTCACTTCCATGACTTTACTCTAGATGGCATGGACCTGTTGTTGAACTGTGCATTGTTCTTGGGACCTTTTCATCCTCTCGACCACTGACAGAGGCCTCAACTGCACTTGCACTGTTGTTTCTTGTTGCTTTGCCTCCTAAAGCTGTGACTCCAGTGTCGTTAGTTCAGGGTCCTCTGCAAGGCACTCGTAAGTCTACGTACTTCGTCTGTTGAGTTGTTTTCATTATAAGGCCAATGCCTTGATTCTATGGGCTGTGCTTCGGGCAGTTTCTTCTCTCTAGTATCGCACTTCCTGCGGAGTGCTTGTAACTCTAGTTCTGCTACTCTCTGTTAGAGATGTTGAATGGCTTCAGCAAGCTTCGCCACTTGACTCTCCACTGGGTCTTCTTCTATCTGTTCTAAGCCCGTCACAGAGCGAAGTTCTTTAGTGACTACTTCTTTAACTCCAACTTGCTCCACGAGAAGTTTTTATTTCTCCTTCTGGATTTGCGCTCTATCCACTGCAAACTTCGCTTGGAGGTCATCTTTTTCTTGCTATGCAACCCAACGTTACTCTATGGATTCCTTTTTTTCTTGCTTCAATGCCTCTGTGGCCTACTCTTTTTCTTCCTGGATACAATGAAGGTGAGCTTCGGTCACATCAGTTATTCTGTGTAGTTGGGTAGGCTCATCTCCCAACTCAATTCCTTCAGATGACGGTGGAGCAATAGACGATGAGAGGCTAGAGTAGAGGGCTTGTTGTACCCCTTTCAGTTTTGCTTCGATCCTATCATACATGGTCTCTTGTTTTGCTTCGTTGCACTGTAAAATATCCTTTGAAGTATCTGATACAGCGACAATGATGTGGTCGATGTCATCCATCGTGAGCATAGTTTGCAACTTGGGCTTACTAGATTTTGACTTCTTCTGCGATGAAGATTTCGTGGAGGAAACCTTTATTTTCTTGGATGTCTCAGCCTCATCAATGGGATCCTTAGGTGGTGTTACTTTGCCCTGCTTCTGCTTGTATTCTTCCCCTTTGTCCTCTTTTTTTTCTACTTCGTCATCTCCTCCCCGTCTAGGTGAATCTGAAGCAATCTCTTCTGATGCATTGTTCAGCTCCTATACCTCTTCCTTATTCATCCTTCTACTACTGTTGGGTGCATCATACTCTTCGCGAGTGACCACAGGACTTTCGATGAGGTCAGGGTCAGACAGTTCTGCCTGGTCGAATGGCATAAAGAAATCTGTAGGCCATTCCTTAGTTATTTCTTCAATGTCCTCCTCTGTGAGATTATAGTAGGATTGGATCTCTCTTTATGTTTGTCTCCACACGCAGTGATATAAATAAAATGTCTATCTGCACTGAACTTTGCAAGGGGCCTGAACCTGTGCAGGGTATTCGGCGTCATGTGAGGGAAAGACTCAATAGCCCTCTTTAGCTTCAGGTAATAGGTGTGGAACACTGCGTTTGATTGTCATTGTTTCGCCATGTCGCTCGAATACTAGAGCATAGTGAGCTTCACAGCTAGTGGTTCAATAGGATCAATTTCAGGGAAGGTCACTCCTTCCGACATCTCCCAAGTAATGAAGGTGATGAGGATCAACAACCAACTGAAATGGAACTCATAGCCCTGATCCTGAGCTTCACGACAGTCTTTTTCTAACTGGTCGATGAGGTAGCTCACCTAGTTCATTTGTATCCCTTCAATGCATTTTCCTACGAGGTCGACGAAAAACCTCGTGACCTGCATGGGTTTGTTCTTCCTGACTAGCTTACCAATGATCAACTGGAAATCTAGGAGCATTGTGCCATTCTAGATGGAGGCTACCTTGTAGCCCCGCTTCCCCTACTCCACATCGCCATACGTATCTTTGATTCGTTACGCAAGGGCGTAATATGCAACCTTCCCTGGGTAAAATTCCTGTGGGTCTAGTCCTTGCATGCTTAATCTGGTGATCCTATGGATCAACGTTGGATCTATGGTGATGCGTCTGTCCAGACACAAATAACCACCATGGAATCATGACAGCAGCAGCTTAATTCATGCGTTAACCTCCTGATGCCTTCCAAAGTGTGGTATCTTCATCACATTCAGGACGGTGGACCGTGCGATGTCCATGCTCCATGATTGGGGGATTATCTTCGACTTCTTCCCCATTGTCTTGGTCAAATATTTATGCAAGGTGAGCATGCCATAGTTCTTGCGATCGCCCAAGTTGAATTCATTGATCTTCAACGTCATAATTTGTCCTAACTGTTTTCCAGCTGTGCATATCCCCTTCAAGAGGTACGCAGTGATCAATGTGTAGTCGAAGTTCCTTGGGACACTGTCATGACTAATCGCACCAGCTAGAGGTGGTATATAGTTGGGTAGGATAGATGGGATGAGCTTCGCATTCGCCAAGTCATATCGATGCTTGGTTCGTTTCTCTGTCGCAGTTCTAGTGGGCCCAAACCGATGTGCAGTCGATGGAGATGCTTGAAATCCCCTCGTTGATGAGGCATGTGCCCCTGCGAACATGACCTTCTCAACCATGAGGTCTATGAGGATCTCTATGATGGATTGATCTACTGTGTTGAAGTCACCCGACATGCACGCTCGAGATCAGGTATATCAAGTCGGTGATCAAACACTCAATGTAACATAACAGGTGGTGAGGTCTTAATAGGCACAACACGATAACAATGAATTCTCTGCGGGCTCAGATACTCATGATTCACAAAAGTGTTCTCAGTGAAACATTCGACGGGATAAATAGACAACATTGTAACAGATTCCTCCAACGAAAAAGAAATCCTTCATCAATGCATTTCCATTCGTTAGGGTGAGGTCTCAACGGTCCGATGGTGATATTTCTGGCCATAACTGTGTTTCTAGTCATTCTGGAGTGTCGGTCTAACAGTCGAGATGCCTCCAACGGTCATATTGCTTTGTTGTGGTGAAGTGTCAATCTGCGCTACTCTGTTATTCCAGTGGATTTTAAATTTTTTAATCCTTCTTTCTGCGAAGCCCTCTCTGGAACTTCCAACAATTTTTCTAACTTTTCTTTCTTCTTGCTAAGCTTTCTAGCTTTCTTTCCTGTTATCTGAGTCACTGGGTTCCTCTTTCCATTTTTATTCTTATCCGCTCTTAGCATAGTAACTTCGCACTGTCGAGGGTCTTTCATAGGGTTTGAGGGTAATACTTCTTCTCTTTCTGGAGTAGGTGCTCTACTCTTCTGTATGGACAGGTGTTTCAAGTCTGCCTACGTTCTTTCAACTTTGACAGCTAGGTCTCTGTCCTTTAGTAGCTTCAACTTGTCCTCTTGTTCTTCCAGTAAGTGCACTATTCTCCTAGCCATTAAATCCCTTATTTCTTGCTTTTTTTGTTCTACATATTCCTCTTCTTCTTTCCTTTGGACTTGATATTTCTCAATCCAGGTTCTTCCTAGCAAAAGATCAAATGGGGCATTGTTCTCCTATTCTTGTTTCTATGCACTCCTTCTCGTTTAAGATCTCTGATAAGTTGATGTCTCTGTGATCATTCAGGGTTTCTTTCATCTGCAACAATACAGTCTTTGATTCTTTCTGGAGTTCTATCATATCCTTAGTCTCTTGGCCTTTCTCATGGTTTTCCTGTCGCATATTCATCTTTTCAACTTTAGCAATCATTCTAGGGAAATCCAAAACTTCATGGTCCGTAGATTTACAATAAAGACAAATAGGATTTCTACTAGGGCATTCCTTAGCAAGATGTCTCGGTCTTCTGCAACTGTAACAAAGAGTTAATCCTCGCTTTCTCTTAAATGATCCCCAACCTTTCCTGTACTGCGCACTGGGATCACAGTAACTAACCTGCAAAAATTTCTTTCTAGGATCTTGCATCCATTTTTTAGTCCAAAAATCCTTTCTATGCATACGAATAACATATCTTTCATTACTTCTATCAGATATATTCATTTCAAATCTTCTTTCTTCTAGTTGTGCCCTAGTTTTTAGAATAGGACAAAATCTATCAAACATACCTAGATCCATTCTTTCGAAACAAAATTTTTCACTTATCTTACCTTTATCAGAGCATAGAGCTTTAAGATCTTACCTCTTTTCTTCAGATCTGATTCCTTTCTTAGCATAGATCTTTGCAAGCCAAGTAGAATACTGTGCACTACAACAATAGATCTACAGACAAAGCTTTCTCTTTTCTTTAGTTCCCAACAATCATAGTTTTAGGTCCTGGAAACGAAATCATTTGTTGGCACAGGGGCAGACTCGGGTTTCAACACTTCAACAATGCACCAACAAAACCCTAACTATCGGTCCTTTCGGAAACTCCTGCGAAGCAGATGAAGTCTCACCCGAGGTAGAGGCAGGGGTGGTTGCAAGACTCAAGTGTCTACAACCTAGCTGGCACACAGATTTTTGATGACAATACTTTAACAAAGCACTTAAGAGTTAACATTCATTAGTATTGAGCCCTCATTCACATCGCGGGAAGAAATCCTAATTATAGAACAACACAGTATTCGACAAGATCTAACACATCCAAGCACTTAGCACATAGAAATAGATCAGATCTAGCATTCATTCTTATCACTAAGCCTTAAACTACTATATCAGAAGCATCTAACATACAGATTGCAGCACTAATAATACATCAAATCAATAACATAACAACCATAATGCACAAAGCAACCATAACACAGGATATACTTGGTTCACCCCAGTGTGGGGCTACGCCCACCAACTCTTCTTCCTATTTATTATCTTTTGTTAATATTCTTACATGCACAGAGCCACAAACCCACTCCGCATAGGATAGGGGATCTGTGTGCACCTCGCCAGATCCTCCTTCCCCGAGCTATCTCATAGCACAAATCCTTCTTACAGTATACACATAATATTATTAAAATCACTTGCACTTAGCTCTGTAAGTGTTCAACACAGCATGCACAAAGAATTTACAACTATTCACACTTAGCTCAACGACCTCTTCCTACATCCCATGGATATCTATTTATACATTAAAAAAAGGGCCTAAACATGCGTAAACCCATGGGAAAACATCCCATACCCGTTACATAAAACCTAACCCAAAAATCCCTAAAAGAGGGGTGAGATCCCGCGATCTTCGCTTTGCCTTGCGCTCCGCCTTCGACCAGCCTATCGAAGTCCCAAAAATGGTCAAGAATGATCAAGGTTCTTCAAAACTTGGTCAAGGGCCAATAGTCAACCATGAGATACAAAATATTTTTCATGAGGTTGGTATTCAGTTGTAGCACACGGTTCCTTATACTCCGCAGAAAAATGGAGTTGTTGAGTGGAAAAATAGATCTCTAAAAGAGATGGCATCTTGCATGCTACATGCAAAGTCACTTCCAGAGAGATTACGGGATGAAGCACTTAATTGTGAAAGATACATCCAAAACAGATCTCCCCATAGATATGTTAAGGATAAGAACCCTTACAAGGTTTGGAGTAGCCTCAAACCGGAATTAACCCACTTCTATATTTATGGTTCACGTGCATGGGCCAGGATTCCCTCTGAGAAGAGGAAGGAACTTGATCCACAGATCTCATAGTGTATCTTTGTTGGATACCCTGACAGTGTGAAGGGATACAGACTCATTGATATTTCCTCGGACTAGCTCATCATTAAGAGAAGTGTCCATTTCGAGGAAAGTGTCTTGCATGTACCTCAACAACCACATGCAAACATTTTTTTTCTTCCACCTGTCATAGATGATGAGCATGCACATGTTGACTCTTCTTCTAAAGAGAGTTTTGATTAAGAGGATTCAGATGATCCAGATATAGAGTCAATGCATGCATATGCATATGTAGAACCAGATTCAAGGTCCAAGTGGGCCAAGACTACTCTTCAGGATGCAGGGGATCTTGTTTGCGATTCAACTGATACTAGGAGGACTCTGTTAGGAGTTAGATATCAATATATCATAGAAAAACCTCAAAATAAGTATTCAACGCCTTGAAAAAGAGAGAAATTCAGAAAATAATCCTCTTCGAGGGGGAAACCTCCTTATGCCCACATAAATTTTCAATTACAAGATGATTCAAAATGAAAATGTCTCCTTGGTATATATAGGAGACTAGGAGGTATAATTACAACTAATGAAATAAATCCGACATAAATAAAATAGCATTACTAATGTAATATGCCCCAATTAAGGGGTAATGAGCCACTATTCAGGGCTTAACATGCCCCTCCCCTTGAGACAAGTGTTGTCTGCAACGCTTGAGTAAATCTGGATGCTTCTGTATAAAAGACTCATCTTCCCAAGTGGAATCTTTAGCCGGTAGTTTCCTCCATTTAATGAGATACTCTGAAATGGATCTATTCCTCAGCCAGAAAATTCTTGTGCCAGTGATGGCTTCAGGCTCCAATATGATTTTTCCTTCCTCGTCAAGTTCTGCAATATAGTTTGAATTGGGATATTGTCCCTTATAACCTTCTTTAAGCATGAAATAGGGAAAACTAGGTTTACTCCCAGGAATTAGGTGAATATCATGATCATGATTTCGAGTGGGTGAAAGCCCTTTGGGAATATCTTCAAATACTTTGGAATGCTTATCAACGATCCCTTGGAGATCTAGAGGAATAGATGGCTTAGATGTTTGAACATCTAGTGAGCATAGTTTTGCAATAACACCTTGATTCCCCTTTTTAAATAATTTTGTCATGCCATTAGAGCTTATCACCTTACTGGGTTTCCCTATGATACCTCTTAACTCAATTTATTTTCCTTCCAATGAAAATTTCATGAAAAGTTCTTGAAAATTAAAAGCCACTGTTCCTAATGATTGTAACTATTGGATTCCTAGTACAACATCAACACCAACCATGGGTATAACAATCATTTTACTATTCATTACATATTCCCCCATAGTAAGATTGATCTTATTGCATTTTTCTAAGCAATTGATAGTTCCTCCATCTGCAATCATTACTTGAAACTCTGGTGCTAGATATACAAAGCAATTGAGATCTTTGGCTAATTTATAGTGAATGAAATGATGAGTACTGCCATAATCAATTAGGACTATTACCTTTTTATTTTTGATATATCCTTCGATCTTTAGGATTTGAGGAGTGTTAATTCCAACCAATGCATTACACGATATCGTGGGAGTCAACTCTTTGGACGAAATTAATTCTAGGTTTTCATCTTGAGATGGTTCTTGTTCTTGTTCTTGTTCTTCTTCCTCTTCACAATCTATGTAGAATAATTTCTTCTCACCACACTTATGTCCCTTACTGTACTTGTTGTCATAATTAAAGCATAAACCTTTTTCTTTTCTTTCCTCCAATTGTTGAGGTGTTTTAGAAGAAGGAGCATTATTCTCTCTATAGATGTTAGGATTGGTCCTTCTTGTAGCCATAGCCATATTTCTACTTTCAACATTTCTTGCCACCCTAAATGCATTCTCCAATGATTTGGGTTCCCAAAGGCGAACCTCATGTTGAATGTTATCTCTTAAAGTTCCTATGAATACATCAATCAAGTGCTCATCTGGAATATTTGTTACCTTTATA
>ML794607.1:73738-103929 GCA_009831015.1 Picea engelmannii
TGTGATAGGGTCCTTGCCATCAAACTTCCTCATATCGATCTTAGGAACATGGTTGGTCTTCAACC
Source organism: Picea engelmannii (assembly GCA_009831015.1). Lineage (NCBI taxonomy): Eukaryota > Viridiplantae > Streptophyta > Pinopsida > Pinales > Pinaceae > Picea > Picea engelmannii. The sequence goes on from ML794607.1 coordinate 73,804, forward strand.
CAAAGTTGGAGTTTCTCCATTATTGATTCACCTTCCTTGTGTCCTCATCATGAATTTCATGGGATACATTTTCACTTTCAGGTGAACTCTCTATTACGAGATTTTTCAATACTTCCAAGATCTCCTCTTTTAAACCATCCATCTTTGCCTCCAACTTAGCTTCCATCTCTTCTAGTTCATATTTTGTTACTGTCTTCTTTTGTAAATCATTTATGTCCCTATGCATTTCTTCACCTTCATCAACAGTCCAAGTAGGATTGTTTGGAGGCTTATTTGGTGTAGAAGTTCCCTTTTTTGGTGGCATGTTGGCCAAGTATCACTTTAAACCTTGATTTTGAGGTGGTTCTGCTAGACAATCTTCCTTTTATTGTATCTCAAAAATTTAGGCCCTTCTGAGTATGGAATTTTATTTTTTGTAGGTCTCTGATATTTTTTCTCTGCAATGCCATAGGTCTGATCAAAATTGGATGTGCCAAGTGGAACTTACGGTAACTTCCCCACAACTTGTTGATTTTTGGCCTTTCCCAGAGATCTCAATTGTATAACGTGCCGCACACAAAATAATTGATATGAAATTCTTAAACTTGTACCAGAAATATTATAGACTATCCACTATCTAATGCAACCAGTCTCAGTCAATTTGGATAATATAGGAAGAAGTTATGATTGTTTTACCTGGAACACCTTCTTGAGACTAGTTAATAGGACTAGTCAGATACCCTATCTTCCACAGGGTGTATCAACAAATTTAAGATGAACCATAAGCTAAAATTTTTACCACAGATACCTTACTAATTTCTATGAATATTCTCTGGATTTCAGGGTTTGAAATGTTACAGAAAATTTTTTATAGCGAAAATTTTGCAATGACTCATTTTAGGATGATTCCAGAGCCCTATCTTGCACAGGTTGTATCTCCGAAAGTATAAGGCCTCACGAGCGGAAATTTTAACCCAACATACCTTGATTTGTCTACTAAATATCCTCCAATACGTTCCTTCTGAAACGTTGTAGAAAAAAAGTTATAGCGAAAATTCCAAGGTGTCTCAGATGTATCAGCGAAACCCCAAGACCTTGAGCTCTTATACCATATGTTAGGAACCAAATATCAATATAGCATAGAAAAACCTTAGAATAAGTACTCAACCCCTTGAAAAAGAGAGAAATTCTGATAATAAGCCTCTTCGAGAGGGCAACCTCCTTATGCCCACATAAATGTTCAATTACAAGATGATTCAAAATGAAAATGTCTCCTTGGTATATATAGGAGACTAGGAGGTATAATTACAACTAATGGAATAAATTTGACATAAATAAAATAACATTACTAATGTAATATGCCCCAATTAAGGGGTAATGAGCCACTATTTAAGGCTTAATAGACTCAGTCTAATTTCGAGGATCCTCCTATTGCACTCACTACCACTGAACCAATGCCACCCATGAATATTTTCTTGGTTCAATATTCAGATCCATAGTCCCATGGAGAGGCTGCTAGAAATACCTTTTTGGAATATTCTATGCAGGAGGAGTACAAATCCCTCCTCGAGAACCAAACTTGGGATCTGGTTCCCCTTCCTGCAGGAAGCAAACTTGTTAGGTGCAGATGGGTGTATAGGACCAAGAGCGCAATGGATGGACATGTTAGTAGATACACAAGTATGCTAGTTACAAAAGGCTTTCAGCGGGTGCACGTTATTGACTATGATGAGACCTTCTCTTGAGTAGAGAATATGTATTCCATACGTTTGTCACTTTCCATTGTGGAAACCAAAGGATGGGAAGTCCACCAGATGGACGTGAAGAATGCATTTCTTCACAGATATCTCCCGGAGGAGATCTATATGGAGCATCCTCAGAGATTTATACAAGAGTAATCTTTGTTTTTTTGACTGAATATGTCTCTTTATGGCCTCAAGCAAGCTCTGAGAGAATGGTATGCCTATATGGACTCCTACCTATTGTCACAGAACTTTGTACATTGTAATTCAAACCCAAATGTTTACATGCTCGGGATGGTTGATTCATTTCTACTCCTAGTTATATATGTTGATGATTTGTTGATCACCGTTTGCTCAACTTCAACTATTGTTGCAGTCAAGAGGATTTTGCATGACAGGTTCTTGATGACGAACATGGGTCCTCTATATTTCTTCCTTGGACTCGAGATCAGTCAGGATGCATCAGGAATCAAACTATCTCACGCCAAGTATGCACAAGATCTCCTTGAGAGATTTCACATGAAAGATTGCAAGTATGCCCTGACTCCTTTCCTGTCAGAAGTCAGACTTGAGGATGGAGGAGACACTCCACTGGTTGACAACACATTGTACAGACAGCTAGTGGGGAGCTTGTTGTATCTCACACACTCCGGACCAGACCTCTCATATGCAGTTGGAGCAGTCTCCAGGTTCATGTAGGATCTGCATGAGCTGCATTGGAAGGTTGCAAAGCGTATCCTTCAATACGTACAGGGCACCATCACCCTTGGGATTAACTGATGCACTAGACTCTACATTGGACCTCATTAGTTTCACTAATTATGACTAGGTTTGTGATAGCATTGATCGCAAGTCCACATATGGTTACTCACTCAGTCTTGGTTTTGCACCTATCTGTTGGTCGAGCAAGAAGCAGGTTTCTATTACATTATCTTTAGCTGAGGCATAGTATAGAGGGGTAGTTAACATAACCATTCAGGCTATGTGGCTACAACATTTTCTCACTGAGTTGGGCATTCCGTTTCATCAGTTGATCGTCATCTGGTGTGACAACCAGAGCACTATGAAGTTCTACAGATATCTAGTTTAGAGGCAGTGGACGAAGCACATCGATATCCACATGCACTACATCTAGGACTTAGTACACAAGGGGATCATCGAACTGTAGTTTCGTCCTTCAGTAGAACAGACTGCAGACATCTTCACTGAGCATAAGTTCCATTCTTTGCGCAGTCGTCTTGGAGTGAAGGACACAAATGCCAAGCAACTTTCAGTTCTTATTTTTACATACAATTTACTTTGAGGGGGGGTTTCCCATGAGGTTTTTACTCTTTCCTCGTTTATTTCAGTGTATCTTTTATATTTGGGTACCTAACATGGCCTTGTTTCCGAGACCCATTATTTACTTTTACCATAGTGATGTTCAGGGGGTTTGTTGGAGATACTTCACACACACCTCAGATTTATTTTTCCTAAAGTTTTCCCTGTGTTTATTAGTCATTATTCAGTCTCCTATATTTTAGGGAGAATATTCCTCTAGGAGAATATTCTCTTTAGTTCACGCTTCAATTTGATCAGTTGAGTGGAGTCTAGATGCTACATTGGGATCATCACCATGCAGTGTTGGGATCATCACCAAATAATGCACATTTTCCTTGGGATTATCACCAGACTAGCGCATTACTCATGATTCCCCGATCTCCTCCTCACTTCACTCTATTTCGGTTAGCTAACTGAAGACTAAGAGGCTAGTTAACTCAAACTAGGTGGCAGTTCACTCCCGTAACTTATAAAGAGACTAGACTAGGTGGAAGTTTACTCACGTAACTGTTGGTGTGTGTCCAGATCGCTCTAGACCACCACTATGGCGCATTGGCTTCTCCTTCAATGTGCATTAGTTGAGTTATACAAAGTATATCATGTGTAAATTATCATTCATTCATTTGGTTAATGAGAATTATTCCATTCTTTCTTATACGCTCTAGACCACCACTATGGCGCATTGGCTTCTCCTTCAATGTAAGTATTCATTTCCTATACTCAATCACACATAGTCATAGAATACTTATTTATTTTGCAGGTTGTAACCAACCAACTGATTGTGGGTGTTTTCCTTTCCACCCAACCATATGCTTAAATGCATTCACTATTATTACTTTCACCATTCTTGTGCCAAGCCATGATACCACCAAAGAGTCTCTCTCAAATTCTCATAGTGATTGGTAGGTGAAGGCTACTCTCCGTCACACTACTCTTAGTTAAGATTTTCTCATACCCACCTGGCTTAGTGCCTCTGTGAGGTTTAACAGATGCTTTCCCAGCATCAAGATCATAGCCTTCACAACTTAGGTTTGGATTTAGGCCCTCACACCAACCCTATAACCAAACTTTTCTCTAAGACTCAAGTCTCTTTTCCCACACCTTGGCTCTCCCTTACCCTTTTTTTCCTTTTCTAACCAAAAGTCCCTATGCATGCACTTGTTCCTTCTTTTCTTGCACGCCCTCTCAAAGTAAGGTTCTCGACCTTTCCTCTTCCTACTCTAAGAAGAAACTCAGTTTCCCCATGGTTCATCTTGGAAACTGTGACATGGTACTCAATGGTACCCCTGGATAATAGTTTATGATGTCCTTGCTAGGTCTTCCCATACCTATATTTATTGAGGATGGTTGATTGCTCAACCACCATCCCTTCCTCATTAACTATTTTTCCTTGAAACCAGAGTTAAATGAAATATATGAATATTCCCAAATTACATATCTCAATAGAGAATCTTGGGTTACCTATTTAGGGCATAATGAACCCCCTCCATAGGCTTCCTCACTCATAATGAACCCCCTACATAATCATAGGTTTAGAAAAGGGGGTTTTACAATCCCCTCCACCTTCAAAGGAACATCGTCCTCGATGTTCTTTCTTAGGAATACATGCCATGTCCTTATCCTTCAGTTGCTTCAAAATTATCTTCCTTTTTCTCTCTCACAGTCTGATCCTCACTCAAACTCGAGCATTTCAAAATATTCCTACAACAATTTCTAACAAGAAGAATATTAATTCTACTTTTATGCAAAATCATTCTATTGTTGTACATAATTCAAGAGGTAAATTTACATTCAACATAATACTTATCTATGCAGTTCATGAATTTGCATCCATATGTCTATCTCATTAACTTGTCTCACTCTTTTCCCTTGGCATACCCATTTTGTGCATGATCCCAATCAATTGATAACAACATTTTAGAGACTCCACTGAGTTCTTTCACATGAGCTATCAAAGTCTCCCCTTCCCTGCGGCCACTCATCCTCCAGGCTCAGGCTCAAGAATCTCTTTCTCTACTATACAATCCCTCAGACGATTCATCTTTCTTGCCAAGGATTTCTCACACAAGAAGATTTTTAGAGACTTCAATGAGTCTTACAGTTGAGGTGTCCCTCATGCTTGTTCTACTGAGGTGCCCCTCTGTCCTGTATCACCATGACACATCATTCTATGTGGATCATGGATTATCACAGGGATCTTATGTCACTACACTAACCATTTCCATGCTTTCAAGCTTTGAAAATCATCATCTATCCTCCCTGGATAGATCCTTTTCATATCACATGTATCACATGCATACACAAATTCATGAGATGCTTTAATTAGTTTTTAATCAAACTTTTCCATTTTCGATTTGTTCCATACAAGAACCAGATTCACAAGTGTGAGATTTCCTTCTCATAAAAATTTGGCCTTTTCATAATCAATAGGCATTGGTCCCCCTTATGGAATTATTTTTTTGCCATAGACAAGACCCTTCTTCCTGAAATTCATTCTTCACACAACCAAACAAATTGTTAGTTCTAATGCACATTATATTTTCATTGCACACTTGTAGTGTTTTCCAAACAATTTTCAGAATTGTGCATACTAACAATTGGATCACATTATTTCATTCAATGTTAAAAAATATAAAGGAAATACCATTCCTTGCACATGCATTACTTCAACATACCAAGCCTTTTCAAATGCAATCAATTCATGATATAAATTTAACCAATGTTCCAATGTCCATGGCCACATTTACACACAATGCACCCTTGCATTGATTTTTTGGTTACCACAGTTTATGTGAGGTACTCTTCCATAGTGAGTTGGATCTCAGCCAATATCTCACCTCATGGCTTCTCTATCCACATTCATTATTATACAGGGCCTTTCCCTCCTGTTTGAGTTGATCATAGCCTCACATCAACATACATGAAACTAAAAGTTTAACATGAATGCATTCAAGCATTATTTCTTTGTTGACAATCAGGGTGCCAATATTCGTGACCGCCCAACTTCCTTCTTTACCATTCTACAACCTTGTAGAGTACTGTTAAATTTAGAGATTCTATTAAGTTCTTTTCAATTTACTAGAAAATAATAGCATAAGCAGGATCACTGAGAGAAACACAATCACAAGGTACAAAACATTTTATCTTGGGAAACCCTCATGGGGGAAAAAACCCAACAAAAACTTCCTTAATATAGATTTCCAATAGAATGCCAAGATAAAAGACAAAACCACCAAGAATAACCAATACTGAACATGCACCTCTCTCTCCTTCTTCTAGAAACTGCAGCTATCTCCAAAACTTGTGCACTAGATGAGTGACTGAGTGTGTGAGAGGATTAGGCATCATCCTCTCTTATTTATACTAGCTAATAGGTGCTAGGGTTGTGTCTCTTCACCAAGCTGGGTCAAATTCTTCAATTAGTGGCTAAAACCACTTTAATTATCCCTAGGGGGGAACTTCTCAATTAGCATCATTTAATTAGGGTTTGACCAATCCACAAAAGCGGATTTGGTCATACATAAGTCTTGACATGATTAATCCAGAAAAGGTGATTGATCTATATAATAATAACTCAATAATAAGTAGACTATTCTTTGCAATTACAATATTTCAACACTCCCCCTTAAAAAGAAGGGTATTCTACAATACAACATCATCAGGAGAGAGAGAGAGGGAGGGGAGCAACATCATCAAAATTTGTAACACTGACTGGCACATCTATAAATATTCAGAAGTTTTTCTCATCATCAATAACATCATCGTTCATAGCATGGAGTTGGAATAGCATCATCATCATCATTCACAGCATGGAGCTGGAATAATATCATCATCATCATTCACAACATGGAGTTGGAATAACATCATCATCATCATCGTCGTCGTCGTCGTCAACATGAAGTAGAAACATCATCATCAATAGCATGAAGCTAGAGAAACAATATCACCAACACGATGCGGGTACATCATCACCAACAACAACACGAGGATGATACAACATCACCAGCAACATCATGAGGCTGATACAATATCATCATCAACAACATGAGGTTGATACAACATTATCAACAATCATCATGAGGTTGAAACAACATCATCAGCGCGAGGCTAAGATAACAACATCATCAACACGAGGTTGAGATAAAAACATCATCAACACGAGGCCGAGATAACAACATCATCAACATAAGGAAACAAAATAAGGTAGGTGCAACAACAACATTTTGTGTTACTCCGACAATCCCTAGGGATCTGCCCAAGAATCATAAGATTCCCTAGGATATAAAATTCTAACGGAGCTACCACGTGGTACTCTAACAAAACATCCTTACCAGACCTTCAGGATCTGCCCAAGAATCATAAAGATTCCCTAGGATTATAAAATACTAACGGAGCTACCACGTGGTACTCTGACAAACCATCCTTATCGGACCTTTGAGATCTACCCAGGAATCATAAAGTTCCCTAGGATTATAAAATCCTAATAGAGCTACCACTATTGACCACAACTCACATATAGATGCACATGTACTCTAACAGACCATCCTTATTGGACCTTCAGGATATGTCCAGGGATGATCAGTCCCCTAGGATATAAAATCCTAACTAAGCTACCCGTTGTTGGTCAAGATACCATAGTTTCATCAACATCACTCCCCCTTTTGAGGGAGGTCCTTTCGGACTATACCAAGCTTGTCTAGAAAGTATTCAAACTTTACACGAGACATTTGTGCCAGCATATTGAAGATTTACATCTCCCCTCTGCACCATATCAGGAATATAGTGATGTCGGATTTCTATGTGCTTCAACTTATCATGGAACACAGGGTTCTCCATCATCTTTATGCAACTCTGGTTATGACATAGAATCACGGTTGCTTCCATCTCTAGATCCAATATACATGTCAACAACTTTCGAAGCCATATGGCTTCACAATTGGCGGGACATGCAGCAATGTATTCTACTTCTGTCGCGTTGAGAGAGATAATGGATTTCTTCCTACTTTTCCATGAATTTATGGTTGACCCCAGACTGAAACAATCATCCTGAAGTGTTATTTCTATCATAAAAACTTCCAGCCCAATTTGAATCGGTATTACCAACTAGTCTGAAGTCATTATCTCCAATATAATAGAGACCAAATTCCAACGTACCCTTAAGGTATCTCATCACATACTTTGCAGCTACAAGGTGAACATGTTTGGGTTCTACTAGATATCGACTCAAGGTGTTCACAGAAAAGAATATATTTGGCCTAGTATTCGTTAGATACATCAACAAACCAATAATCTATCTGTACACAGTAGCATGAACCAATTTTGATGAAGTATTAACCAGGAGCTTCAACTTTGTTTCCATGGGTGTTTTCATGGCTTTACATTCCAACTTATCAAACCTCTTCAATATTTCAACTGCATACTTCCCTTGGTTAAGGAAGATCTTCTCTGGGCTCTACCAAACTTCAAGACCTAAGAAATAATACATCGGCCTAGGTCTTTCATCTCAAGTTTTGCAACGAGCCTCTTCTTACAATATGTTGTGATATTTTCTTCTCCAATTAAGAATAAGTCATCCACATACATCAGCAATATAACTGGCTCATCATTCATAACCTTGAATTAAATATCAGAATCAACTTGACTCTTGGTAAAGCCCAAGCTCGTCAGGAAATTGTCAATTCTGCCATATCAAGATCGAGGAGCTTGATTCAACATGTACATAGCTTCCTTCAACCTGTAGACATGAGTCTTTCTATCTACAATCTTCAAATCAATTTTTTCACATCACATTGTACCATCCTGGTACACTTGCTTCAAATCCAACTTAATATGCACAATCATGTGATATATCTATGTGATTTTTGCAAAGCACTATTTGTCTCACTACCTGAGAGTATGTCCTCTACTCTCTATCCAATTGTTCCTCTGGAACTGGGACTCTACACTTGCATCTTCTCTGAAGCTGAGAATGGTTGCTCCATTTTCATTGTGACTATTGAAATATGTGAGTAAATCCTCTACTTCATCTTAAATTGAGAGTGGCTCAATAATTGATACTAAAGGTAGATATTCTTCTTTCATGGAGATAACTCTATCTATTATTGTGGTCATGTATCCATGACCTGACTCATGTACTACACCAACTGGCACTAGAGATAACTCAATTCTCAAATATGGGGATTGATCCCCCTGAATCTCATATGAATCATGGTTGTTCTAGTTATATTTATGAATACTGGAACTATTTCTTCAATTTCTGGAGCAAGTGTCTCGTCATAGTCTTCTCCCTCTTGTTGGGAGAATGCTCTGGACACAAATCAGCTTTGTACATATTTTATCTGCAACATGCTTGATATATTAGATCAATCTTGGAAGTAAACACTGAATTCCATTCTAGTGTCACAGAAAAATCCATATCTCATTCCTTCTGAATAGCTTCCTTCTCTGTCACTAAAACAAGGGAATCTTCCCATCTGATCCTCTATGAGATCAAGCTCACTCTGTTCTTGATTTCTTCTGAGTCTACAAGGAATTCATCATCTCTACTAGATATACTTGGTGTTGAATACCAAGTATTAAAATGAAAATTTGAGTAAGACTTCAAATGAGTTATGCTTCCTGTCAAGGTGGCTTCATTATCCTTTGATCAAGTCTACTTAATGTTCAGTCATCTTTGGAGCCTTCTGCTTCTTACAATCAATCTCCATATGAGATACTTTGTATCTCAAAAATAGTTTCTTCTTCATCTTCTTTGGTACATGAATGTATATGATCACGTATACAACTTGGATAGTGTGCTTCATGTTTCATATAATATGTTGCCTCCTGCAACCGTCGCTATAGCTTCCTTAGGGTTATCACTTGTGACCTTCCCGAAACAAGATCAACAAGGGAGTAACAACAAACAAGAATAATACTCTTTATAATAATGATAAAACAAAAGCAAGAACAATTGTCATAGTATCTCCTTTAGAGCTATTACTTGTGCCATGTCTGAAAACAAGGATCAAGAGTAAGAAATACAATACGAAATGGGATAAACACTCTTCTGGTGTTGTGATCCTTGGTAATTTGGAACCAAAACAAGAAGTTTCTCCTGGAAGATATGTTATTTGTATCTAGTAAGTGATTTCAATAAGAATTTGTCTCAATATTCTCACATGCTACCAAATATAATATCTTTTCAAAGACTGTTATCTCAACTATAGTGTTTACTTGTAATGAGGTAGTTATCAAACTTGTCATGTGTAAATTTGAGTCTTATAAACTTAATCAAACCTAGAACTTGGAGTCTTGTCCTCCAGTGTGTTGCTTTTCTTCCAAGTCTTATTCACTCAAGATGAAAAGTGCTTTCTTCAACCTGTCGTATGTACTAAGACAATATGCTATCTTGACAGTAGTCTAAGTTAGAGAATAAAATATAATATCAATCTAATACCTTGACTTTAATTTTGACCAAGAGTTAGTATGATGGTCATAACTTCAACATACAACCTAGATGTCAAGATAATGTCATAATGAATAGATGCATATAAAATGATCAAACCTGAGGTGCATTATTCCTCTCAATGTGTTGGATCTGAGATCCTTCTGGATATATGATTTTCAAGAGATCCTTTCTCTTGGAAATACCCTTTAGAATAATAATGCATATTTAAACATATGTAAGTACATACCTCTGATAGTATTTTTCTAGGGTAAGGTGCACTGGGACAATAAAAAATCAGTCCCAATACTTCACAAAAAACCTCTACTCCATCTGGTATTGTAGCCAATGTTGCAACTGGCATGAAGTAACTGGTGCCACTGCAACTGATAGTGCAACTCCAACTGCAACAGGTACTACAACTACAACATCAACTTAGGGTTTTACGAGGAAACCCTAATTTTTCAAACTTCAAATTTTGGAATTATGATCCAGGGAATAGATGCGCTGGGATGAGGCGAGTAGGCTGGAGCAATTTGTTTTCAAAAAATCCAAATTTTACGCCTTAAAATTGAGCCTGCACAATTCTGGACTGGTACGTCTGGTACTGGTTTTGGTTTCCTGGTTTTCTGGTTTTCTAGTTTTCTAGTACCAGACAAAACTAGGGTTTCACTTTTCGGAGGTTATGTCCACTGAAAAGGTGCACTCAAGTTGCCAATGAGTTTGCTAGGCTCAGGAGAACTACGCTAGATGGTTTTTAGGCTGAAATTTCCTTCCAACAAAAGGCCATACTTTTTTTTGTACAGCGATAGTGACGTTTTTGGTTACCCAGTGAAAGGTGATCTATTTAGTTAAGCTCTGATACCATGTTGAATTTAGAGTTGCTATTAAGTTCGTTTCAATTTACTAGACAATAATAGCACAAACATGATCACTGAGAGAAACACAATCACAAGGTACACAACATTTTATCCCGGGAAACCCTCATGGGGGAGAAAACCCAACAAAGACTTCTTTAATATAGATTACCAATACAATGCCAAGATAAAAGAAAAAACCACCAAGAATAACTAAGACTGATCATGCGCCTCTCTCTCCTTCTTCTTGAAACTGTAGCTATCTCCAAAACTTGCACACTAGATGAGTGGTTGAGTGAGTGAGAGAATGAGGCATCATCATATCTTATTTATACTAGCTAATGGGCGCTAGGGTTGTGTCTCTTCACCAAGATGGGCCGACTTCTTCAATTAGTGGCTAAAACCACTTTAATTATCCCTAGGGGTCGACTTCTCAATTAACATCATTTAATTAGGGTTTGAACAATCCACAAAAGGGGATTTGGTCATACATAAGTCCCGACATGATCAATCCACAAAAGGGGATTGATCTATATAATAATAACTCAATAATAAGTAGAATATTCTTCCCAGTTACAATATTTCAACAAGTACTAGAAGATATTTATTCCACATTGGGAAGTCCTATACGTTCCCACTCTCTTATGCCAACATGCATTTCTTCAATGCATAAATCAATGTGTTGTTCATGAGAACTCTTGTTTCCAATCATTTCGTATTTGTCAAAGTATTCATGACATTTTTGTACATAAATTTTCTTGCAAGGATCTTAATCATCCTTGGATGCTAGAGGCTCCTCCCTCTATCCTTTAGGTTCTTCTTTCTCAAATCATACCCTACTTGGGTATCAATGGCATACAACAACCACTCAAAATTGCATGCATATAATCAAATAATAAAAACATTTAAGAATGGATTCTTACCCAATCCCTTTTTAAATTCTCTTGTCACATAGGCATGAGGTTTTTATACATGTTCTTCCTACCAACACCCTTTTATAATATTACCTCATGAGTGGTGCTTTCGTAGGAATTCCTAAGGTCCCTTCATCAACCTTTCAACTACAACCTTTTTGCATTTATCTTTTACCCGAGGTTGTCTACCATTGGAAGATGTCCTTTCCCAACAACTCCAATCATTTGCTACGCATAACATGCATTATCACATTCAAAATTATGTCATTTGTCATGTTAAATAAGATGCATGTTTCATATCTATTAATCTTAGCAGAACAATTCCATACTTTCCTTAGCATGTTCATATGCACTCTACAACATTATTCCTCGTTGTTGTTTTTTTTTATGAGTGTGACCACAATCAATTTTCAATTGTTTATATAGTCAGACAATTAATACCAACATTCTCCTACTAGAAACTTTCATCTTGACTGAAATATTCCCAAGGCCTTATTGCCTTTGCACAACATAGCTCAACCAAGCTCATGTATTTAAACATATTTCTAAATTTTATCTTTCATTTACCAGTTGTAGCTATTTTTACAGTTGCTCTTTTAAAGAATACAACTATGTCTCGTCATTCAAAGTTTTTAAAGTGAGAAAAGTGTTCATCTTATCTCCTTATTTTCTTCTATAATTTATCCCTCACGGGATCTGTCTGGTCTATTCCTTGAGCAGTCTTAGTCATGTTCACCTCGACCTTTCCTGGGTATATCAGCATGCCACAACATCAAGGCTCACTTATAAATTAATTATGAGCCGGTGCCTTATGTACATTTCCCAACCAAAAATCAGATTGGTCATCATTCATTCACACAACTTTCACTCATGCATTATATTTTAACATGTAATCCAAGATTCTTTTATAAATAGGATTTGCAACCCACTGCTTAATTCTTAGCAGTCACTGATGTTATGTTTTTGTTCTCCTGACATAATCTTTACAAAGTTCCTCCAAAGGAACTTCTTCAACATGAAATTATCTTGTTACATATCCAAATAGTTTGAAATTGACCTCAACTTCATTATTTCATATTTTTACCTCATATTCCATAAGGAATTATCAACATGCATCTCTATTATACATTCAAATTTACACTCAAATAGGTATATTTATGTTATTATCTTGCTTTCAAGTTGTGATTTCATGCAGTTATTCACATGCATTATCATGTTGTGTCTTTCCACCATGGGAATACTTCACAATTTTCACATTGCATGTCGATTTAAATAATTTTACTCATGATTTGTTCACAATCATCTACATGTAATTTTTCAAAGGCATATTCATTTTGCCTTCTATCATAAAAATAGAGCATCCTTGCTCATTTACTCTTTCATCATTTTGTATTAGCTCTTTCTTTGAGGATTGGCATACCTCCTCAAGCTTCTATTTAAACCAAACAGTTCATACCCTTCTAACATAGCGCCATCCATGCATCCATGGCATTACTTAGATACGGAAAGTACAAGTATTGCCTCACATCTCATTTATTTTAGGCAGTCATATCATGCCTTTAGTATACATATACTCATACATCATTCATGTGCATCACTTGCACATTTTACATCATTCATTCTCATTTATTTAATCTCAATATCATCCTTTATACCAGAAAACCTTATAATGAATTTAACCCATGCACTCAATCATATACTTACATATCTAGATATGCAGTGTACAAGTTCACTACTTGCACCCCCTTTTCCATGTCATTCACACACATGGGTGTTTCAAACGTCCATCTTCTACCTCTCATAGATCTTACGACCATTCTTATGACAAGTCTCATAGGAATATTCTTAACTATGTTGTCTTATCTTCATGGAAACAACTAACAAGAAACTACTCTTGCTCTATTTATATAAAAGCATTTAAAATTAAAAAATACAACTAGGTAATTTACAACATTACCCAAGGCAGTAAAATTCCCAAATCCAACTTCCCTCCATGCTTCAAAACATTCTTGGTCAATAGACCTTTATCAGGGAGATTCGTTCCCGGATTCCCTTTCACTGCTACTTGAGCATACTAAGCCATACTTATACGGCTACCATGCATCTCTGGATGTCACTCTAGCCCATTGGTCATCTAGAAATGCTCCAACACTTCTTTTACCATAATTTATATCATCCTTACCTTCTTAAGGTTACATGCAAAATCATTATCAACATTTATATTGGACAACCAATTACAGGTTATCATAGATCTATTTTCATATCTCATACATTCAACCATTACCATATGCATTACAATATATCCTTGTGCACCAAGCATTTTACCTTGCTCATGGTGCATATGTTCTTCAAATATCTTTCTTTTGCATTTTCATGCATAGATAGATCTTCATATACATCTTCTTAACACAACCATGAGCTCAAATTGGCTCATATGTTTAAGTTATTTCTCTTCTTCTATGAGGATTAGTAACAATCCAAAGGACTCTTCTTTCCTTTTCTTAATTAGGTCATTTTGGTAGCAAGTTTTATTCATTACAGGTCAAGTAAACTGACCTTACAAATTCACCATCAATCCTATGATCATGAGGAGTTATACATATATACATGGTTTAATATTTTATTAAAGCAGTAATTACTACTGTTAAGGAGTCTATCAATCCATAACAAATTTCTTTAACCACAAGGGAATTTTCATAAGGGTCTTAGCCCTTAGATAAAAAACCATCACAATTGCAAGAGGATCCAACTATCCATGCTTACAGGAATTGTTATAACTACGAGTTCATTCATCCTCCGGACTCATACAATCCCATAACAGGATTCTTCCATTTCAGTCAACTTTGTTTTTCTGGTATAGTTTCAATATATTGTTCCCCTCCTCGAGGATGTTATGAAGATAATAATCAAGTTTTTTAAGTATGGAGTATTACTTCAAAAGGATCATATTAGCCTTATTATTCTAGTCCTATGACTGTCTTCTGGCCCATCCAAGCCTAGTGTTTGAACCATGCTCTGATACCACCTGTAACACACCCAACCCCCTAAGTACCCTTTTAAGGGATGGGGTATTAATTTTTTTCTTTTCCTGAACCTCTTCAAAACCCTTTATAAATGACACCATCATTTTCTTCTTGCCGATATCTTTCCAACAACTGTAAGTTTGCTCAAAACAGAGCTCTAAATCAAAATTTATGGCCCTTTGAAGTTTTAGGGACTTCATTGGCCAAAGGGCTTTGTACTGCCACATGGAATCCACATGAATCCACATCACCCATGCCATCTAAAGTGGTGCTGCCATGCCATGGAATTGATTGCACATTAACCCAAGACCCTATATCACTAGACTTTAACACTATCCACTATGATGTCTGGGTCTCAAACCTAAACTCTTTTACTCTCTACATATCCCAAAAATGCATGATCTGGGACTAGCTAGAATCCTGTACACATGGAACTTTCCATGTATGAAACATGGAACGTAGTTTGTGTTTCGATCTTATAATAATGGTAAGTCAGGATCATATCGTCGATCAACATATTGACGACCATAGTCACGGTGGATCTCGAACCGTGAGGAGTCTTGGTACATTGGGAGGATGTAACATGTTTATGGGTTCGACATCGTGATACGTTAGGATGATATAATCAACCCATACAAAAGGAGATGCATGGAGGATGGGTTCCAACATAATCCAGGTTCCACAGGGGCCCACGACAAGGATTGAGTTAAGTTGTAGGGAAGATCAACGGTTCCAATTTTTTTCACGATCCGGATTTGACGGTCGATATTACAACGATCATCGGGACCTCGTGACTCCAAGGTGTTGCAACCCCTTTATTAAATCAAAAAATGAGATCTTATGATGTTCAAATCCAATGATCGAGGCCTGAGATGGCAATCCCAAGCCTCTGCATCCAATGTGGCCTACCATCGACATGCATACCCTGCATGGCATTCCTGTGATATAACACATCATGGAACAATATGAATTGGCATGACGCATGGTTCTCGTACCATGTGACACATGGCAACGATTTTCCTCCACGAATGCTTGTCCACTATTTCCAAATCTGTGTGACACATGGCACCACTCTCGTCACGACATGTGGCACCATTGATGGCATGGAACATCACCATCGGGTAGTGGACATCGGTGCTTTCTCGACGAACTACAACAACGAAAATATCTAAAGTCCGACATCTGAGGATTACGAGATGGTTAATTAGGGTAATTAAATGATTAAGGGGGATATTAACTATGTTAACTCTTAGGGTCATTATTATACAAGATCTATGGTTAATATCTCTCCTACTTAGATCTAACGGCTATCACGGCTCCTCTCACAACTCTGGTGTGGTAGTGACTCCAAGGATCAAATGATGGAGATTTATAACATCCATCAATAGAGCGATGGTTCTGGTCAAAGCGGATCTTGAACCTCATAAATTTCCTTATCTCTTGTAATGTAAAACCCCTGTGGTCTATCGTCTGGTAATTACAAGGTATTTAGCCACATTAATCTTGGGATTACGACTCCCATATTTTACCACCAGATCTACGACTCAGATATGTTAGCTTCTCGGATCTGACAACTCAGATCTTAAGGCACTCTTCCAAACGCTTAAGCTCAATAGGGCATCCACAATTGACTTGCCAGCCACTCACATGTAGACAAGTATTGTCCTACGATGCATTGGTTCATGCTAGTAGAGACATGTCATGCTGATATCATATTTACCTCTCCTCAGTTATATGTGATAAGGAATGGAACTAGGCGTTGGAACCCCAGTCCCTGGACATCAACATATCATGATTTCCAAAGAGATTTGGACTTAGGATTTCTTCTGGGGTCCAGTGCTCCATTACTCCAGGATGCTAAACTCCCTCTTTATATTTACTTAATAGATCAATGGTTGGAATTCAACCATTCCCCAATCCAACGGCCACCATTGTCGCGTTGATCTACAAGGGACTATGATGGGTAACTAGCCCATCTTGGACGACTAAGATTGACTCTCAGCGTATGAATTAATGGTTATTGAGTCTTGTCAATTCCATTCAGTGTTGAATGGATTATAACTTATGCCTTGGGACTTAGCAGTCTTGTAGGTTTTGCTGGTTACATAGACATGCCAAAATACACATCACATGGCGCGTTAACTTGCATTTAATATAAGGAATTTATTTCAATTACATAGGCATATATATCCATTAATGTATCCACATGCGATAACCATTCATTCCATTAGCAGGGATCCATTACATGCATAATTCATTTATTATACTCAATCACACATATTCATAGAATACTTATATGTTTTTGTTGAAATATTGTAACTACAAAGAGTATTCTATTTATTATTGAGTCATTATTCATTAGATCAATCCCCTTTTGTGGATTGATCATGTCGGGCATTGTAATTGACCAAATCCCCTTTTTCGGATTGGTCAAACCCTAATTGTATTATGCAAATTAACAAGTCGACCCCAGGCCTAATTAAAGTGGTTTTAACCACTAAGAAGAGAAGTCGGCCCTGCCTAGTGAAGAGACACCTTTCCAGAGCCTACCATCTAGTATAAATAAAGGAGGCTAGTGCCTCATTTGTTCACTCACTCATTCAATCAACAAGTGTGTGAGTTTGGTAGCTGCAGTTGGGAGAAGAAGGAAGAGAGAGGCGCATTTCTCAGTGTTGGATATTCTCTAGTGTTTTGGTTTATTGTCTTGGCATTGTATTAGCTATCTATATTAAGGAAGTTTTGTTGGGTTTTCTCCCCCGTGAGGGTTTCCCAGGATAAATGTTGTGTATTTTGTGATTGTGTTTCTCTCAGTGATCCTACCTATTCTATGGTTATGTAAATTGAAAAGAAACCTAATAATAGCTCAAAACTTAACATGGTATCAAAGCCAAGTTGAAGAGAGCACCTTTCACTGGATAAGCAAAAATGTCATTGTTGTCATACAAGAAAATTAGGGCTTTTGTTGGAGAGGAATTTTTTCCTAAAAACTATCTAGAAAAGTGTGCCCTACCCTAGTGAATATTTGGCAACTTGAGTGCACCTTTTCAGTGGACAGAGCCTCCAGAAATTCAAACCCTAGTTTTGACTGGTACTAGAAAACCATAAAACTAGAAAAACTAGGAAAACAGAACCAGTACCAAAAGTACCAATCCATATTTCTGTAGGTCAAGTTTCAAGGAGAAAAACTTGAAATTTTTGAAATCTAACAGCTCCAACAAACTCACCTCAGCCCAGTGCATCTAGTCCCTGGATCAGAATTTCAAAATTTGAAGTTTGAAAATTTAGGGTTTCCTCATAAAACCCTTAGTTGTAGTTGCAGTTGCAGTTGCAGTTTTAGAATCAATTGCAATATCAATTACAGTTCCAGTATCAGTTGAAGTATCAAATGCAGTACCAGTTGCAGTCATCCTTGAAGTTTTTAAAGGGTTGGTAATTATTATCGCTGCTACCAGATGGTGCCACTACTATCAGAGGTATGTACTCACATAATTTTAAATTGTTAAGATTTAAAGGGTATTTGCAGGAAAAGGGATCTCTTTCCATAGATCCAAGACATTCAGAGGAATAATGCAACCCAAGTTTGATTTGTTTGATATGCATATTTTTTATGACATTATTTTGATCTAGGTTGCATGTTGAAGCTATGACCATCATACTAACCTTTGGTAAAAAATTAAAGTCAAGGTATTAGATGGATTAAAATTGAGATCATAGAGTTTATTCTCTAACCCAACTTTTGGTCAAGATAGAATATTTTCTTAGTACAAAAGATAGGTTGAAGAAAGCACTTGTCATCTTGAGTGAAGGAGACTTGGAAGAAAAACAACACACTCATTCTTGACAAGACTCCAGGTTCCAGGTTTGATTAATTAAGTTGATAAGATTCAAAGTTGCACATGACAAGTTGATAACTACCCCATTACAAGTAAACACTATAGTTGAGGAAGCAGTCTTTGAAAAGTATTATACTTGGTAGCATGTGAGAATATTGAGATAAATGCTTTAAAAACTAACATCTCCTCTAGGAGAAACTTCTTGTGTTGGTTCAAGGTTACCATGGATGAATGTTTGATCACAACACTAGAAGAGTGTTGATCTCATTTCGTATTGTATTTCTTACTTTTGATATTTGTTTCAGGAAGGTCACGAGTGATAGCTCTAAAGGAGCTACTGTGACGATTATTCGTGATATTTTTTTATTACTATTATCAAAAGAGTATTATTCTTTCCTGTTGTTTTATTGACCTTGGTTCAGGTCACAGGTGATAACCCTGAGGAAGCTATAGTGAAGGTTACATAAGACAACAGATTAGATGAGACATGAAGTAGACTGCCCAAGTCATGTACATGATGATATACATCCATGTACCAAAGAAGACGAAGAATAAGTTATTTTTGAGATCCAGAATATCTCATATGGAGATTGATTGTAAGGAGCAGAAGGCTCCAAAGATGACCAAACATTAGAACAATAACTCACAGAAGACTTGGTCAAAGGATAATGAATCCACCTTGACGGGAAGCAGAACTTGTTTGAAGTCTAACTCAGCCTTTCATATTTAGAGTTGGTATTCAACACGTGGTATTCCCCATAAGAGATGATGAAGTCTTTGTAGACTCAAAAGAAATCAAGAGTAAGCTTGATCTCAGAAAGAATCAGATGAAGAGACAACTTCCAGGATTGGGAGATAGATGCCATGAGAAGAGTAGATCGTAGCTTCAGAAACTTCTAGGAGATATGAAATATCCTGGGAATATTCCCTTGATTCAGTGACAGAGAAGGAATCCAGTCAGAAAGACTGGGATATGGATTTTTCATGAGACTAGAAGAGAAGTCAATATTGATTTCCAAGATTGATCTAATAGATCAAGCATGTTGCAGATGTACAAAGCCTGATGTGTGTCTAGAGGATTCTCTTAGCAAGAGGGAGAAGACTATGATGAGACACTTACTCCGGTAATTGAAGAAATAATTCCAGTATTCATGAAGACAACCAAAACAACCATGATTCATATATAGTATGAGATGCAGGGGGAGAAATCCCCATATTTAAAATTGAGTGGTAGTCAAAGAAGTACATTAGTTGGGTCATGGATACATGAATACAATAAAATATTGAGTTACCTCCATGAAGAAGGAACAGTTCGAGGTGTAGAGTCCCAGTTCCAAAAGGAATAGTTGCAAAAAGAGGAGAGGACATACTCTCATGTAGTGAGACAGATAGTGCTTTGCAGAAAGCACATAGAGCTAGCACATGACTGTGCAGATTGAGTTGCAGATGAGAAAGTGTACTATATTGGTACAAAGTTATGTGAAAATTTGATCTGAAGTTGAAGATAGAAATACTCATGTCTGCAAGTTGAATCAAGCTCCAAGATCTTGGTGTGGTAGGATTGATAGTTTTCTGAAGAGTTTGGGATTTACCAAGAGTAAAACTGATTCTAACCTTTACTCCAAGGTTATGAATGATGATCCAATTATATTGTTGCTACTATACGTAGATGATGTATTATTGACAAGATGAATAAAATCTCATCAAAGAGTGTAGAAGAAACTCGCTACAGAGTTTGATGAAAGACCTAATGCATTATCTCTTAGGTCTTGAAGTTTGCTAGAGCCTAGAGAAGATCTTCCTTAACCAAAGGAAGTATGCAATTGAAATAATGAAGAGATTTGACATGTTGGAATGTAAATCGTTGTACACACCCATGGAAACAAAGTTGAAGCTCCTGGTAGACACCTCATCAGAATTGGTTGGTGCTACTCTGTACAGACATATTATTGGTTCATTGATGTATCTGACAAATATCAGACTGGATATATGTTTTGTTGTGAACACCTTTGAGTCAATATCTGGTATAACCCAGACATGTTCACCTTGTTGCTGCAAAACATGTGATGAGATACCTTAAGGGTATGTTGGATTTCAGTCTCTCTTATACTAGAGATCATGACTTCAAATTGTACATGGATATATTGATTCAGATTGAGCTAGAAGTGTTTCTGATAGAAAGAGCACTTCAGGATGTTGTTTTAGTCTGGGGTCAACCATGCTTTCATGGCAGAGTAGAGATAAATCCAACATGGCAGAATCAAAATAGATTGTTGCATGTTCCGCCAGATTGTGAAGTCATATGGCTTCAGATGTTGTTGACATACCTATTTTATCTAGATATGGAAGCCACTGTGATCCTATGTGATATCCAGAGTTGTATAAAGATGATGTGTTTCATGATGAGTCGAAGCACATAGATATTTGGTATCACTCCATTCATGATATGATGCAAAGGGGAGCCTTAAAGCTCCATTATGTTGGCACTGATGAGCAGGTTGAAGTCCAAGCCACTGTCTCTTGTAAAGTTTAAATACTTTTGAGACAAGTTTGGTATAGTTCGAAAGTACCTCCCTCGAAGGGGGGAGTAGTGTTGATGATACTATGGTATCCTGACCAATAGCGAGTAGCTCGGTTAGTATTTTATATCCTAGGGGAATGATCATCCCTGGACAGATCCTTTGGATATGTCAGAGTACCACAAAATGTTGTTGCACCTGCCTCATTCTGTTGCACTTGATGTTGATGTGATGCCAGCCTTGTTCTGAATATCTCCATCTTCGTGTTGATGTTGATGAGATGCCAGCCTTGTGCTGAAGATTTCCAGCTTCTTGTTGATGGTGTTGAGATGTTAGCCTCGTGTTGAATATTTACAGCTTCGTGTTGATGTTGTTGAGATGCCAGCCACGTGCTGAAGATTTCCAACTTCGTGTTGATGTTGTTGATAGGCCAGCCTCATGCTGAAGATTTTTAGCTTTGTGTTGATGTTGATGAGATTCCAGCTTCGTGCTGAATATTTCAAGCATAGTGTTGATGTCGATGAGATGCCAGCTTCATGCTAAAGATTTCCAGCTTAGTGTTGATGTTGATGATGCTCCAACCTTCGTGTTGTGATGTTGTTGTTGTTGATGTTGTATCAACCTTGTGTTGTTATAGATGATGATGATGTATTAGTGTTATACTAATCCATGTTGATGCATATGATGATAATTCCATTCCAGCTCTTTGTTGTGGTTGATGATATTGATGATGAGAAAAAATTCTGATGATTTATAGATATGCCAGTCAGTGTTCCATATGTTGTTGATGTTTCTACCCTCTCTAGTCTCCTAGTGATGTTGTAGAATACCCTTCTTGTTAAGGGGTAGTGTTGAAATATTGTAACTGCAAAGAGTATTCTATTTATTATTGAGTCATTATTCATCAGATCAATCCCCTTTTGTGGATTCATCATGTCGGGTATTGTAATTGACCAAATCCCCTTTTGTGGATTGGTCAAACCCTAATTGTGTTATGTAAATTAAGAATTCTCCCCCCAGGCCTAATTAAAGTGGTTTTAACCACTAAGAAGAGAAGTCGGCCCTGCCCAATGAAGAGACATATTTCTAATGCCTTCCAACTAGTATAAATAAAGGATGTCAGTGCCTCATTTGTTCACTCACTCATTCACTCAACAAGTGCACAAGTTTGGTAGCTGCAGTTGGGAGAAGAAGGAAGAGAGAGGCGCATTGCTCAATGTTGGATATTATCTAGTGTTTTTGTTTATTGTCTTGGCATTGTATTGGCTATCTATATTAAGTAAGTTTTGTTGGGTTTTCTCCCCCATGAGGGTTTCCCAGGATAAATGTTGTGTATATTGTGATTGTGTTTCTCTCAGTGATCCTACCTATGCTATGGTTATCTAGTAAATTGAAAAGAAACCTAATAATAGCTCAAAACTTAATAGTTTTGCAGGTTGTAGCCATCCAATCAATTGTGGGTGTTTGCCTTTCCGCCCAACCATAGGCTCAGATGCATTCACTCTTAACACATTGGCCACCCTCGTGCCAAGCCATGATACCATTGGGGAGTCTCTCTCAAATTCTCAGAGTGATTGGCAGGTGAAGGTTAATCTCCTTCACACTACTCTTAGTTAATATTTTATTATACCCACCTAGATCAGTGTCTCTGTGAGGTTTATCAGATGCTTTCCCAACATCAAGCTCGTAGCTTTCAATGCTCGGGTTGGGATTTAGGCCCTCACACCAACCTTGTAACCAAAATTTTCTCTGAGACTCAAGTCTCTCTGCCCAAACCTAGCTCCCTTTCCCTCTTTTTTATTTTTAGACCAAAAGTCCCTATGCACACACTCGTGCCTTGTTTTCTTGCACACCCTCTCACTGGAAGGTTCTTGACCTGTCCTCTTTCTTCTGCCAGAAGGAACTTGGCTTGGTTACCCCATAGTTCAGCTTGAAAAGTGTGACATGGTACTAGATGGTACTCCTAGATTATATTTTTTGTTTTGCTAGATAGGTTTTCCCATACCTGTATTCGTTGAGGGTGGTTGGTTTCTTAACCACCATCTCTTCCTGATTAACCGATTTTCCTTGAAATCAGAGTTAAAGGGAATATTTGAATATTCCAAAATCACATACCTCAGTGGAGAAGCTTGGGTTACCTAGTCAGGGCATAATGAATCCCCTCCATGGGATTCCTCACTATCTCATATAGTGTTATCATGTCCAATACCTTAAGGCTTCACCCCCACAGTCAGCTATTAACATTTACAATAATACATTTAGAATGTTTTTATTCCATTGCATGGAAACCATAAATCATGATTAATTACACATAATCATATGTTTAGAAAGGGGGTTGTTACATAAATAATTCCTACTCCACTGAAGATTGTCCAGATTTGATTGCCAAGTGGGAAGACCGTGCAAGGCAAAGAGGGGCCAATCTGATCAATTTTGAACCTAGATTTGTCGTTGAGGGGAAAGAGCCAAATATGTCACTAGAGGAGGAATTGACACATGCCGATATTGAAAGTCCTCACCAGATCAAGATTTAAAAAGAAGTACTTGATGATACCAAATGTGACTCAGTAAGACAGAAGGTACTTTTCAAAGATGTAGTAGAGTTGTTTAGATAATTGCCAAGTTCTACAATGCCCGAAGTTGCAGAACCAAGTTCTAATCCAAATGCTCCCCAACCAAGAGTAGTTGGGAACTAGCCTACTCAGATGGAGGCCTTGGGTAAGTCACATAACGTTGTTGATCTATGGTTACATCTATTTTCTAACATTTTGGATGATGGACAACTTACTGGAAAGTTGTTGAATACACTAAAAAGGGCCTTGGGAACCAAAGAAAATTTGGAAGAGTCTATTGTTGCTAACCTTCCAGAAAGGAATGCAAGTAGGATACAAAGAAGGAAGCGAAGAACCAAAAGGGAATTATGGTTGAACGCCCACATCAACGACTATGAGATTAAGGACATTATGTTGGACTTAGGTTCTGATGTCAACATGAAAACCTAGGAAGCGATGGGTAATACCAAACTTGTATATTCCTCTATTCAGTTGAAAATGGTGAATCAATACTATATTTATCCAGTAGGAGGTTGTGAAACGTTGAAGTAGATTTGGTTGGCGTCAAAACACTGGCAGACTTTGAAGTCATTGAAATAATGGGGGAAAAATATCTGTAGCCAACTCTGTTAGGCATTGACTAGAACTATGAGAACTATGTTATAATATATCTTAAGAAAGAAATCATGACATTTGAATCTGATGGAATGAAATTAACCCAACCTATATACGCTTATCAAGTTCCATAGTATAGTGATCCAGCAAATGAGAGTATGGAATAGGATGCTCTGGATCAACTCTACACTATTACCACAAGAAACCGAGCAGATTACATTAACCCTACTATAGATGGATCCATAAGTTGGTGGAGTATTTAGTCTACAAATGAAGATTCCAAATATGCTTGGGAAAATTGGCAACAAGGCAGATATGAGAACTTTTCAAGGTGTTGTGCAACCGTCTGAGCGATAAGGTGGATTAGCATGGAGATTAGGGAGTGTCCAAAATATATTGATGGTACTTTGGATTTACCCCATTTGTAATTGTACATATAGGATGGCGAGCCATTGGTACCAATTGTAAATGTAAATGCACATATAGGCCGGTGAGCCATTGGCACCAAGTTTTGGTTTTCCATGCACCTGAGCAATGTGCGAGGATTTTTATCAAAGAAAGGGTGCACACATTTCACAGTGTTGTCTGCACTTGAGTAAGTGCGTAGGGTGGAATATCAATGGAAGGGTGTGCACATTTCACAATGTTGTGTGCACTTGAGTAAGTGTGTGGGGATTACCTTGAAGTGCACTTCAAATATATATATATATATATATATATGTATGACAAAGAGCCTATTTGGTTATGAGGCACCAGTGTGCTAAAGTTATTAACAACACTTATAACTTGAGCACACATGCCTATTAGCATGTGTGCTAAGTGTTATTACATTTTATAAGGATGTATATATCCTTGTAAAATGTAATAACACTTAAGTTATTAATAATATCACATTGCTACGCTCAGACAGATCAGATGAAAAGAAACGGTGGGCTAACTCCACCAAATAGGGAAAAAGGGGGACTTAAGTCCAAGGGAATATTTTATTAAAATTTCAAAAAATTGTAATTTATAGATAATTATTTATCCTAAGTTCCCCAGGGATGGGAACGAGTCACCAAGCGGCTAAAGTTATTTCTAAAGGTGACATCTATCCAGTTTAAGGCATGCAATATATATTGTTGGACTTAGTGTATTTATGGAAGGAGAAAAATCATTCATCTCATTCCTTGATCATTCAAACCGACACCACTATGGGGAATCGAGAACTAGCTGCCATTGTATAACCTTGTGCTTGGGAAAAAATGGTTTGTGGTCAAAGAGGTGTGTTCTCAGGACCGTGGTAATTCTCATTAGGTGAGATATTTGTTGTTGAAGAGGTGGGTTGTCAGGCCCATGAGCATTCTTCCTAGGTGAGATATTTGTTGTCGAAGAGGTGGGTTGTCAGGTTTGTGAGTATCCTCTCCAGGTGAGAGTTTTGTTGGGAATTTTTCCCTTGTGATTTGGGAATTAGTTGAACTGATATGAGACTTCTTGTCTGACCCATTGTTGAAGCCCTAGAAGTGAAGTGGGAAAGTCGAGGGACTGTTGAGCATAGACGGGGCACACTTCCTTGGGTGGGAGAGGCATGTGGGGAATGAGATTTTGTAAGCTAGTTGCAGCAGTTGGGCACTGTGGACCGAAATGTTTTGTTGATTATCAAACCTTAGCCTGAAATTAGGAATTCGTTTGCCCTGATGGAGTTTAACCCCATATCGGGGGTGACCCGTTGCTTAAAATTTATGAGCAATATAGTCTATGGTTGGGAGGAACATTTGAGTTATGTGCGCAGTTGTTTACTTTTCATAAAAGATAAGTGTCCTTTATTTTTTTTCTTATTTATGGTGTGCTTAATTATCTATGTATGATATGGGTTTAATTATTGTATAAGGTTGCATATAAGTAATTGATGTTATTCTGTATAATGTTGTTTGCACATGTAAGTGTGGAGTGGATATTCAGTATTTGTAGTCGTACATGCAGAGTATGACATCTGTTATTAGCTATAACTATTAAGTTAACCTTGCAATAATTTTCATGAATCTTTGAGATGAGGTTAGAATGGTCATGCGTGCATGGAAATACTCTGTGTGCATAATTTGTTGGATTCGTTTGTGTGCGTAGAGAAGTAGTCTATGCACATAAGGAGAACATAACTTGCGTGTGACGAAAGAATGGTTGTGCATGCAGTAGCAATTAAAGTGTGGCCATGATGCGCATAAAATAAGAATGTGCAAGTGTGTGCCTTAAATTTTTTGACATTGCAGGGTGTAGCATTGGAAATGCGCAGAAAACAGTGAGGCATGTTGTGCACACTAAAAATTTGGAGCCGCACGGAGAAAAAATTGTGGTGCATGTGTAATAATGATACGTTGTGTAAATGTTGAATATTGACATCGTACATTGGTGTGTGTGGAATACCAGTTCGCGCACGGGCTTCATAAGGAAGAAGGAAAGAGTAAAATTTTATTTGGATGAATTCCAAATGACCATGATATTCTATGCATGACTCAAAATTGTGCAAGGGAGTAGTCGATGGGAAAATTTTGGACAAAGGATTCCAATTATTCACCTAGAAATTTTGAATTGGGACGTTAAAATTACCCAAGAAATCAAAAGAAGGGATTCTAAAAAAATTGTGTAGAGTTTTCATGAAGTTGTCGCATGAATGTTATAGCAAGATTTGTCTCACCCTATGCAAAATTGCACAGAAGGCCTTGTTCCATTTCCCTATGCAGACTTGAAGTCCCTTTTTGCAAACCCCAGAGCCAAAAACATTATTTTTCCACATATATGCTCCATATCTATTGTATAGCATGAGTATATGCAGGTTGCACCACTACAGCCCGCGTACATCGGGTTTTGTGCTCAAAATTAAAAAATGGTGTCAGGTTTCCATGTCACATCACGAGATCCATGATCCTTGACCTTCCATATACTGGAAACATTTTGACTCGACCCTTCAGTTCCACTTGAAGGCTATAAATGGGACAAGTCCGAGCTATGGAAAAGGGGAGAAGAATTCAACTTTGAGAGCAAATTTACTCTAGAGAAATTATTCACTTCATATTGAGTTTGCATCCCTTTGTCATTTTAATTCTAAACACATTGTTCAGCCCCCAAGCTCTTCCCTACTTGATTGAGAACTTCATTGTCTCTCTTATATGAGCTTCCCTTTGGTGGAGGATTGAAGTGGTGGAGGCCCAACTGGAAGGGACTTAGTTTCTCAGTTCTGAATCGTGCTAGCACGAAATTTTGTAATTCATTCACTTTTGTTGATTACATTTTAATAGAAATACTATTTTCTCATCCAATTAATGTCTTGCAAATATTTGATTTGTTATTCCATGGGAATATTTGTTATGAATGTTGATGGATTATGATATTGAATGTGCTAACATTATATATTATCACCATACGCTTGTGTTTCTTGGTTGTTGAGGACAAGTTACAGGTATATTGCTTTGATTCAAGTGCTCAACGGTGGACTTCATCGAACGTCTGGACGAGCTAGGCCTTTTATCTTGTCTTGCCAACATATTTGTTTATATATCATACATGAGATTATAGTTGTTTTCTGCAGTCATTTCCGTCTGTTGTGGTTTACCCCTAGTCAAAGACATATTTTCCTCATAAAAATGAATTCATCTAACAAATCTTATTGCCTAAACATTTTGCAGAATTAAAAACGATTAGAGCCAGACATAATCAACGCATAAATTCAAAAAACATGGAAGATGTGCAGACAACTTACAACAATGATGATGAATTTGGGGTTTTGTATGTCGGTTTGGGTGTTGATGGTACAAAATCCAAGGAGGAGGGCATAAACTTGGTAGAAACCATAAAGGGATTGCAAAAACATGTCCAAATCTATAAATATGATAATGAAAGGCTTATGAAAGCCAAGGAGCAGCAAGATGACTTCAATATCAAGTTGGTGCAAAGCTTGGATAGAATATAAAATAAAATGGACAAGTAGACACATTCAAGGAGATCGATAAGTCGCAAGCCTCATGACAAGAGAAGAAAAAAAAAGTGCTAAAAGGAATCATCATCACTCACCAAAGCATTCATTTAGTTAAGCGTGCAATAACTCAACTCCATCTCCTTTCAGAAATCACAAGAGGACTAGAGTGGATGAGCTACAGGGAGAAAGGAATAAAATTAAGCCTCCTACCTTTGATGGTGATCACAAGAAGGATGAGGATGCGAAGACTTGGCTACTGGGTATGAGGAAGTACTTCTTGCTGCATAATTATTCTGCACAGGAAGAAGGGAGAATTTTCATCTATAAACTAAAAGGAAAAACATAAATGTGGTGGGATTTACTTGCTTGGATGAGGAAGGAAACTTAAGAATAGTTCAAGGAACTCTAAGGGTTCTAACTATCATAGAAGTTTCAACTTTACAATTGAAGAAAATCTATAGGAAAGGATGTCAAGTATTTGCAGCACACATGGAGGAGGAACCTATAGATAAAGTGTCAAATGTTGAATATTGTGCAGTACTGAAAGAATTTGAGAATGTCTTTAAAGAGATATCTGGGTTTCCACTGAAAAGATATATTTATTTCTCTATAAATATGATGCCAAGAGCAGCTCTCGTATCTAAGACTCCTTATAGGAAGAGTACTCCATAATTAAAGGAATTGCAGATGTAACTTAAAGAGTGTCTGAAGAAGGGGTATATGTTCCCAAGTGTGTCACCTTGGGGTGCCCCAGTATTGTTCATGAAGAAGAGGGATGGTATGTTGATACTTTGTATCGACTTCAGGAAGTTGAACAAAGTAACATTAAAGAACAAGTATCTTTTTCCAAGGATATATGACCTCGTTGATCAATGGAGGGGTGCTTAGATATTTTCAAAGTTTGATCTCAAAAATGGATATCACCAAGTGAGAATTAAAGAAGAAGACATCAATAAGACTTCCTTCAGAATGTGGGATGGACATTACGAGTTCACAGTGGTGCCATCCAGGTTGTCAAATGCACCAACTGCCTTCATGTGTTTGATGAATGGAGTTTTTAGAAATTTCTTAGATAAGTTTGGCATTGTATTTCTAGATGACATACTTATTTACTCAAATTTTGAAGAAGAGCATGAACAACATTTTAGGTGTTAGAAAAACAGGACCGCGGAGCAATAAAATAAAACAAATGCAGAAACAAAAACACAGAAGACACACAATACAAGAGAGACACAGATTTACGTGGTTCACCCTGTGTGGGCTACGTCCACCAAAGAAATTGCCAGGTCCTTCCTTTATTATTATCCAGCAAATGAAGGGATACAACCTACAACAAAACCTGCTGTAACTTCCTCTTCTTTCTCTCACAGTCTCCTCTCTCAGAATACAATATTCAC
>ML794607.1:107662-118142 GCA_009831015.1 Picea engelmannii
ATGCAGAAACAAAAACACAGAAGACACACAATACAAGAGAGACACATATTTATGTGGTTCACCCAGTGTGGGCTACGTCCACCAGAGAAATTGCCAGGTCCTTCCTTTATTATTATCCAGCAAATGAAGGGATACAACCTACATCAAAACCTGCTGTAACTTCCTCTTCTTTCTCTCACAGTCTCCTCTCTCAGAATACAATATTCACCATCCTCATTAGCCGCAATACATTTCCCTCATAAAAGAGGGTTGCCTTCTAGGGCAAAAAACCCTAACATAATCTCTACCGTTAGATCTGCGACCTTATAATGAACGGTCCAGATTTACAATGAAATTACAATATACTTTTACAAGGCAATTTTTGCTTCGGGGGCTTCGCCCCCGAACCCCCGCTTGGCCCCAGACCCCCCAGCCGGGGGGATGGACCCCGCAGAGGGGGTACCCCCCCTCTGCACTCCCCCGCGTGGAAGAGTGTACATACTTTTGGGGTGTAAATACTTCATGGGGTATAAACATGGCTGAAAGCAAGGACCTTTGAATCAGGAAGATAATCAGGCTCCACAACCAACATTAGGATGGTGATACAAGTATTGAGGGAGAATCAACTACATGCAAAATTGATCAAGTGCTCATTTTACCAGCGACATATTCATTATTTGGTTCATATTGTTTCCAAGGAAGGAATAGTTGTGGATCCGAAAAAGATAAAATCCATTGAGGAATGGCCAACACCATGAAATTTCGTAGAGGTGAGGTCATTCATGGGACTTTTAGGTTATTATAGAAGGTTTATTGAAGGCTTTTCAAAGATTGTGCATCCAATTACATCCTTGCAAAAGAAATATGCATGCAAGGAAGGGCTCGTTGGAGTCCTCAGTCAAAATGAGCATGTGATATGTTATGAATCAAGAAAGTTAAAAGATCATGAAAGGCTCTATTCTACTCATGATTTAGAATTGACAACCATAGTGAATTCCTTGAAGATGTGGCGACACTATCTCATCGGTTAAATATTTGAGTTGAGAACACACCATAGTGGTCTGAAGTATATGTTTGACAGCAAGGTTTAAATGCCAGACAAAGAAGATGGTTATAATTCCTCAGTGAGTATGACTTTGACATAAATCATATCAAAGGAAAAGAGAACAAGGAAGTTGACACACTTAGCAAAAGGTTGCATGAAATGCATGCTACAGTCATTAGCATGTACAAATCATATTTGTGTGATAGAATTTTAGAGGTTGTCAAATTAGATTAGCGCTATGTGGACATAAAGGTGAATTTACAGCAAGGCATGTTGCATCATAAATTGGAAGGTTATGAGCTAAAATAGGATGGAATCCTCATGTATAGGCGCAAATTTTATGTGTCAAATGTTCAGGAGTTGAAAGATCGGTTACTGTCAGAGATGCATAAAGTTCCTTATGTTGGACACCCAGGCTACTAGAAGACAATTGCAATGATAAAAAAAAACAATACTATTGAGTAGGCATGAAAAAGGAGGTTGCTCATTTTATTGCTATATGGTTTGAATGTCAAAAGTTCAAGGATGATCACAGACATCCAACTGGTTTGCTACAGCCTTTACTCATTCTTGTGTGGAAGTGGGAAGTTGTAACCATGGATTTCATTACTAAGTTGCTTAGGTCTGCTAAGAAACATGATTCTATTATGGTAGTGGTGGACAAGATTACTAAAGATTCCCATTTTATTCTAGTGAATTCAGCGCACAAGGGATCCAACATTGATGAATTATACATGTGAGAAATTTCTAATTTGCATGGTGTTCCTAAGACAATTGTGTTTGACAGAGATTCAAGGTTTACATCGAACTTTTAGAAAGGGTTGTTCAAAGTATTTGGGACAAATCTTAACTTTGGCACAACATATCACCCTGAGACAAATGGACAAACATAGAGGGTAAATCGAGTGATTGAAGATATGCTTAGGATGTATGTGATGGATAAACCATAAAAATAGGAAGACTACCTTCACTTGGTAGAGTTTGCTTACAATAATGGGTATCAAGCATATTTAAATATGAGCCCATTTGAGGCACTTTATGGTAGAAAGTGAAACACACCAGTGAGTTGGGACAACCCAGCAGAAAACACAGTGGTTAGGCTAGATTTTCTTAGGGAAATAGAAAAAAAGATGTTAAAGATAAGGTAGAATTTAAAGGTTGCCCAAGACATGCAGAAAAGTTGCGTAGATAAAGGAAGAACCCACAAAGAGTTAAAAGTGGGTGACCATGTGTTCTTGAAAGTAAAATCTAGACGCAGTTCCCTAAAGTTGGGAATTTTTTCTAAGTTGGCAGCATGCTACTGTGGCCCATTTGAAATCCTAGAGAGGATTGGTGCTCTCGCATATATGCTTGCATTTCCTGCATTCTTGTGTATTCATAATGTTTTCCATGTATCATTGCTTAAAAAGTACGTACATGATGCTAATCATATTATTGATGGGAATGTGATTCAGGTGGAGCCAGAAGATGATTTTCGAGTGCAACAGGCTTGCATATTGGATTGGAAAAACAAACAGCTCCAGAATCGAGTCATGGAGCTAGTAAAGGTCTAATGGATCTAGTACAGTCCTGAGGATGAAACTTGGGAGTGCGAGGAAGTTATGCAGGAAGAGTATCCACATCTTTTTGAATATTTTTGAAATTTTGTATGTAAATGTATATATAATGCACATAGGATAGTTCTTAAATAAGGGGGAGGGGAATGCAATACCACTAATATGAACCCCATTTGTAATTGTACATATAGGTTGGTGAGACATTGGTACCAATTGTAAATGAAAATGTACATGTAAGTTGGTGAGTCATTGGCATCAAGTTTTGGTTTTGTGCACACCTGAGTAGTGTGCGAGGATTTTTATCAAATAAAGGGTGTGCACATTTCACAATGTTGTGACACTTGAGTAAGTGCGCGGGGTGGCACATCAATGGAAGGGTGAGAACATTTCACAGTGTTATGCACACTTGAGTAAGTACATGGGAATTACCTTGAAGTGTGCATCAAACTAATTTATATGTGTGTGTGTGTATTTGAGGACGGAGAGCCTGCGTGGTTATGAGGCTGGTGAATCGGGATGCAAATAGGCAAGTTTGCCTATCCTTGTAAAATGTAATCACACTCAAGTTATTAATAATATCACATCAATGCACATAGAAAGATCAGATGAAAAGAGACGGGGGGCTAACTCCACTGAAAAGGGAAAAGGGGGGACTTAAGTCCAAGGGAATATTTTATTAATATTTCTAAAAAGTGTAATTTATGGATAATTATATATCCTAAGTTCCCAAGGGATGGGAATGAGTCACCAAGTGGCTAAATTTATTTCTGAAGGTGAAAAGTGTCCAGTTTAAGGCATGCAATATAGATTTTTGGCCTTAGTGTATTTCGGGGAGGAGAAAAAGCATTCATCTCATTCCTTAATCATTCAAACAACACCCCTCCAGGGAATCGAGAACTGACTTCCATTGTATAACCCTATGCTTGGGAAAAGCGGTTTTGTGGTCGAAGAGGTGGGTTGTCAGGGCCATGGGAAATATCCCTAGGTGAGAGATTTGTTGTCGAATAGGCTGGTTGTCAGACCCGTGAGCCTTCTCTCCAGGTGAGAGATTTTTTGTCTAAGAGGCGGGTTGTCAGGCCTGTGAGCTTCGTCTCCAAGTGAGATTTTTGCTAGGAATTATACCCTCGTGCATTGGGAATTAGTTGCAGTTCTCTAAGACTTCATGTCTGGCATGTTGTTGAATCGTTGGAAGGGAAGTGGGGAAGCCGAGGTATTGTTGAGCAAAGAAGGGGCACACTTCCTTTGGTGGGATAGGCATTTGGGGAATGAGAGATTGTAAGCTAGTTGCAGCAATTGGGCGCCTTAGACTGAACAATTATGTTGATTATCAAACTTTATCATGGCATTAAGAATCCTTTTTCCATTGTGGAGTTTAATCCCCAGCTCGGGGGTGACCTCTTGTTGAACGTTTATTAGCAACAGAGTTTATGGCTTGGAGGAACGTCTGAGTTCTGTGCGCAATTGGTGATTTTTCATAATAGATAAGTGTCCTATATGAAATTGGGATGTTAAAATCACCCAATAAATAAGAAGAAAGGATTCTCACAAAATGGTGCAGAGTTTTCATAAAGTTGTCTGATGAATTCATCTAACAAATATTATTGCATGCACATTTTGCAGGATTAACATTGATTATAGCATAACAAAATTAGTGCAGAAAGTCAAAAACCATGGAAGATGTGCAAATAACTTACAACCATGATGATGAATTTAGGGATTTGTATGTCATTTTGGGTGTTGAAAGTACATAATCCAAGGAGGAGTGTGTAAACTTGGTAGAAACCATAAAGGGACTGTGAAAATATTTCCAAAACTATAAAGTTGATAATGTGAGGCTTATGAAAGCCAAGGAGCAACAAGATGACTTCAATATCAAGTTGATACAAAGCTTGGACATAATAGAAAATAAAATGGATAAGAAGAATGAGGCAAGCAAGTCAAGGAGTCACAGGTCTCATGGTGAAAGAAGAGAAAAAAGAAGTGTTGAAAGGAAACATAACCACTCACTGAAGCATTCATTTAGGAGAGCGTGCAATAGATCAAGTCCATATCCTTTCAGAAATCATAAGAGAAGGATCGGGGTGGATGAGCTACAGGGAGAAATGAATAAGTTCAAGCCTCATAACTTTGATGGTGAGCACAAGAAGGATGAAGATGCAAAGACATGGATGTTGGGTATGAGGAAGTACTTCTAGCTGCATAATTATTTTTTGCAGGTAGAAGGGAGAATTGTTATCTATCAGCTAGAAGGAAAAGCATCAATGTGGTGGGATTGATTTGTGAAAGTGCAACACGTTGATGAAAATAAGGTTACTTTGAGGGAGTTCAAGAGGTATTTTCAAAAGAAATACTTAACCAAGAGATACTATGACAAGAAAATGAAAGAGTTCTTTGAACTCAAGCTTGGGAGTATGACAATATATGAGTATGAAAAAATATTCTTGGAGTTGTTGAAATATGTTGCATTCATCAAGGATGAGAAAGTTAAAATTCAGAGGTATTTGAGTAGGCTACCCTCATTTATCAGTGACAAGATACAATATGATGACCCCAAGACATTGGAGGAAACCATAAGGCACACTAAATGTATTTATGAACAACAAAGGGGAAGACCGACTTTCCAAAAGGCTTGGGAAGGCAAGATGAAAAGAAAGGTGGAAGAGAGGAAGAAGGGGACTAAGCCACCATTTTTAAGAAATATTGTGCAAGGACAACCAACTCCCAAGGAGCCCAGAATGATGGAGATGGTGGGGAAAAAACTAAGGCAACAAACCATTCAATGTTGGGGTTGTGGCAGAGATCATATTCACAGATATTTCCCTCAAAGAGGTGAAAAAGTGAAGACTGTGCACAACGTACAACAAGTTGCGATAGTTGAAGACATGGGCAGAAATGTACCTAGGATTTACACATCCCTCGATAAAAATAAAACTGAGTTTCAATCTTACATGATTGAAGAGGAAGGTATGATTAATGACCAACCCAATTCTATTTTAACTGATTCAAGAGCTAGTCATAGTTATCTAGGTCCTAATATGGTGGAATTATTCCAATTGACAAAATCAAGCTTGGAAAATCTTGGTTGGTCCAGTTAGGTACAAGGGAAAAAAAGAAAATCAATGAAATGGTTAATGCATGTCCAATGGAAATGAATGGATTGTGCACAAAAGTGGATTTGAATATCATACCTTTGGGCTCATATGATTTCCTAATTGGTATGGATTGGTTGGACCAACATGATGTTGTTTTAGATTTTTATAATAAGGAATTTACTTGCTTGGATGAGGAAGGAAACTTAAGAACAGTTCAAGGAATTCCAAGAGTTGTAACTATCAAAGAATTTTCAACCTTGCAATTGAAGAAAAGCTACAGGAAAGGATGTTAAGTATTTGCAACACACATCGAGGAGGAACCTAAGAATAAAGTGCCAAATGTTGAAGACTAGGCATTACTAAAAGAATTTGAGGATGTCTTTAAAGAGATATCGGGGTTGCCACCGAAAAGAGATATTGATTTCTTTATAAATCGGATGTCGGCAGTAGCGCCCGTATCCAAGACTCCTTATAGGATGAGTACACCCGAGTTGAAGTAATCACAGATGAAACTTGAAGAGGGTATATATGCCCAAGTGTGTCACCTTGGGGTGCCTTAGTATTGTTCGTGAAGAAGATGGGTGGTACATTGAGACTTTGCATCGACTTTAAGTAGTTGAACAAAGTAACAATAAAGAGCAAGTATCCTTTGCCAAGGATAGATGACCTCTTTGATTAGCTGAGGGGCGCATAAATATTTTCAAAGATTGATCTCATATATGGATATCACCAAGTGAGAATTAAAAAAGAAGACATCAACATCAACAAGATTGCCTTTAGAACGAGGTATGGACATTACGATTTCACAATGGTGCCATTCGGGTTGTCAAATGCACAAATTGTCTTCATGTGTTTGATGAATAGAGTTTTCATAAATTACTTAGACAAGTTTGTCATTGTATTTCTGGATGGCATACTTATTTACTCAAATTCTGAAGAAGAGCACAAGCAACATTAGAGGATGGTGCTAAAAGTATTGAGGGAGCATTAGTTGTATGCAAAGTTGAGCAAGTACTCATTTTACAAATTATAGATTCATTATTTGGGTCATATCATATCCAAGGAAGGAATATTTTTGGATCTGGAAAAGATATAAGCCATGTTGTACCTCGACCAAGTTTTGAGGAAACATTGGTCAGGATTGGCCACTTTTTGGACATCGACAGGTTGATCGAAGATGGAGCGCCCAGGTGGAGCTGAGATTGCGAGATATCACTCATTTTGTGGACCCAACAAGGGGTTCATTAGGGTTTATGTAATGGGTTGTGGGATGTCGGCCCATGGGTTTACCCATGATTAGGCCTTTTAGTAAATGTATAAATATGTAAGGATGTAATCTAGAAAGAGGGGAAAAAGAGAATGGTTTTAGGATGTGGCTAAGTGCAAGAAGTAGTAGTATGTAGCTAAGTGAAAGAGGTAAGTAGTTCTGAGTTGCTTGGTGAAACAAACTGTGTATGTAAGGCTCTGTGCTTATTAGAGGAGTTGGCTCTGTGCCTTGACCTGATTTTGAGAAAGTGGACCTAGTGTGCAGTGCACAAATCACCTATCCAGTGTGAAGCTTGGCTCTGTGGCTTAGTGCATAGAAGAAATGGAATGTAAGAGATTGAAGACTAATAAAAGAAGAATAAGTCATTGATGGACGTAGCTCCACACTGGGGTGAACCACATATATCATGTGTTGATGGTTTGCTTTGTGTTATGATATTTATGTTGTAGATTTGCTTAGTGCATCGATTATAATGAATGGTAGATAGATCTATGAATGCTTAGTGATTTTTCTATATTGAATGTGTTAGATATAACTTTCGATGCTAAGTGCAAAGTGTATGTTGTTATTGTTACTACGTTGATCTAGACTTAGGGCTTGAACTGTGATGTGAATAAAGCTAATGAATTAAGGTGTGTTGTTCCTAAGTGCTCTGTGAAGTGTTATAATCATAGATCTGTGTCTCATCTTGGTTATAGACACTTGCATCCAGTGACCCCCCCTGCCTCTACCTCGGGTGAGACTGCATCTGCTTCACAGGTGTTTCCGAAAGGGCCGGTAGTTAGGATTTTGTTGGTGCATTGTTGAAGTGTTGAACCCTGGGTCTTCCCCTGTGCCAACAAATGGTTCTGTTGTCGGGACCTGAAACTGTGATTGCTAGGAACTGAAGTAAAGAAAAGAGAAGCTTTGTGCATAGATCATGTTGTAGTGCACAGTATTCTACTTGACTTGCGAAGCTCTGTGCTAAGAAACAAACCTGATCTGAAGAAAAGAGGTAAGATATTGAAAGCGGTAAAAGATTTACAATTTGATAGAGTAAGATAAGTGATTTTTTTTTTTTCAAAAGTATGGATCTAGGTATGTTTGATAGATTATGTCCTAGTCTGAAAGATAGGGTACAGTTAGAAGAAAGAGTTGATCTGAATAATACTGATAGAAATAGGGAAATATATGTTATTCCTATGCATAGAAAGAATTTTTGGACTAATAAGTGGATGTAGGAACCTAGAAAGAATTTTTGCAGATTGCAGGCCCATCACTATGATCTCAGTGTGCAGTCCAAGGGAAGTTGGGGAACGTATAAGAGAAAAATAGGTTTGACACTATGATATAACTGCAGAAGACTAGGATATCTTTCTAAGGAATTCCCTTGTGCAGGTCCTATTTGTCTATGTTGTAAAATTGCTGGTCATAAAGTTGAAGACTATCCAAAGATGATTGCTAAAGTTGAACAAATGAACACGAATCAAGAAAATAAGAGCATATTAGAGAATCATAAAGAGAAAGAATCAGAGAAAGCTTAGACTATGTTAGTACAGTTCAAAGAAGTAATGGATGATCACAAGGATGCCAGTTTATCAGAGATTTTGAAAGAAAAATGGTGCATAGGTACAAGAATAGAAGACTTCGACATAGACTGTGTCTTGGATAAAGGAACACAAGTGAATATTATGACAGAAAGCACTTGGGAAATTTTGGGAAATCTTGTTGTGGTACCTTCACTGGGAAGGATAGGCTTGTTTAAAGGAAAGATGATAGTCCTATGTGGAAGCGTTACTAATGTACCTATTATCATCCATGGAACATCGACAGAAGAGGAATTTGAAGTTATTAGGTTTGTTGAGAACAACGCCCTTTTTCCTCTTTTGTTAGGAATGACTTGGATTGAGAAGGATCAGACCAGAAGGAAAGCAGAGGAAGAAGCTATGGAAAATAAAAATCAAGAACTAAGGGATCTCATAGCTAGAAGAATAGATTGACTGATAGAAGAACGAGAAGTTGAGTCAAAGCAACAAAACAAAAGAGAATTAGTTGTCGAAGTTGAAAGAGCGCAAGAAGGTGTGAAGGAATTATCCTTGAAAGAAGAAAGTATATTCACTCAGGAAATAATAAGAAAAGAGGTATTACCTTTGAACCCTTTGAAAGCTCATCAACAACGTGAAGCCACTACGCTAAGAGAAGATTAGAATAAGAATAGAAAGAGGAATCCAAAGACTTGGATCACAGGGAAGAAAGCAAGGAAGCTCAGTAAGAAGAAATCCAAGTTAGAAAAACTACAGGAAGTTCCAAAGAAGACTTCACAAGAGGCAGGCTTGCAGGCTTCGAACCTCGTCGGAACAACAAAACCATGTAGAATGGGAATTTTCCCCGACGAAGCTATATGACCATTGGAGATGCCTCGACCATTAGAGCGACGCTCTGAATGGCTAGGAAACACATTTATGGGCGACTATACTGCATCTGGGACGTTGAGACCGCGCCCTAATGGAATGATTCGTATTGAATGAGGTATTCCTGTCCGTTGGAAGAATTTGTTACGATGCTCACTTATTTAACCCATCGAACGCTGTGTCGGGACAACTTTTTTCCACCTGTTATTATATGATCTAACAAAGAAG
Organism: Picea engelmannii; assembly: GCA_009831015.1. NCBI lineage: Eukaryota > Viridiplantae > Streptophyta > Pinopsida > Pinales > Pinaceae > Picea > Picea engelmannii. The sequence goes on from ML794607.1 coordinate 117,220, forward strand.
TGATTGTGTGTGTCAAACTGTGCTATTAGACCTCGCCATTTGTTCTTTACCCTGTTATCCGTTGACCTACCCTGACTTATTTGTCAACAGTAAAAATGTTGACCAAGTGCACTGAGCTAGAGAAATCCGTCAAAGAGGTTCTAAATTTTTTTATGGCTGATAAAGCTAAGTGTGAGGGAGTACATGCATTGTCGACCAGAGGACTGCAGGCATCCCCATTGATCGAACGTCGCTCGAAACATGTTGACCCGTCTACTGAGAAGTGAAGTAAGCATCGCAACGATCTGGCTAACGTGAATAAGATCCCATCAATATTACCCAATTACATCTCGCCTTTGGTTGGCACGGTTAACCGTGACAATATTCCACAGGACTTTGAATATACATTGATCACTGCCTACATCTCGAATGGGATATGCATAGAAGGAAGCCAATTGGGATAGATCCCATCCTTGAAGAACAATGATTTCAACCTTGGGGAAAAAAATAACTACGTGATGCTCACGCCCCACAGATATTTGATGAAGACAATTGGGAATAAGCCTCACATAGTCTCCCAGTCGTGGATTAAGGATATCGCGCGGTCCACGATACTGAACATAATGAATATCCCTCACTTTGGCTAACATCAGGAGGTTAACGCTTGCATTAGAATATTATTGTCATGCTATAATAGAGGATACATGTGGCTTGACAGGCGCATTACTGTGGAGACGATGTTGATCCACCTAATCACAGGATTGAACATGCAGGGCCCCAACCCTTAGCAGTTATACCCAAGGAATACCTCAGATCATTCCCTATCACAACGCATTAAGGAGGCATATGGCGAAGTTGATAAGGGAAAGAAAAGATACAAGGTAGCCTCCATCCAGGATGGCAGAGTGTGCCTAGCTTGACAACTCATAGTTGGCAAGCTCGTC
>ML794607.1:118192-138032 GCA_009831015.1 Picea engelmannii
GTCCGTTGGAAGAATTTGTTACGATGCTCACTTATTTAACCCATCGAACGCTGTGTCGGGACAACTTTTTTCCACCTGTTATTATATGATCTAACAAAGAAGTGATTGTGTGTGTCAAACTGTGCTATTAGACCTCGCCATTTTTTCTTTACCCTGTTATCCGTTGACCTACCCTGACTTATTTGTCAACAGTAAAAATGTTGACCAAGTGCACTGAGCTAGAGAAATCCGTCAAAGAGGTTCTAAAATTTTTTATGGCTGATAAAGCTAAGTGTGAGGGAGTACATGCATTGTCGACCAGAGGACTGCAGGCATCCCCATTGATCGAACGTCGCTCGAAACATGTTGACCCGTCTACTGAGAAGTGAAGTAAGCATCACAACGATCTGGCTAACGTGAATAAGATCCCATCAATATTACCCAATTACATCTCGCCTTTGGTTGGCACGGTTAACCGTGACAATATTCCACAGGACTTCGAATATACATTGATCACTGCCTACATCCCGAATGGGATATGCATAGAAGGAAGCCAATTGGGATAGATCCCATCCTTGAAGAACAATGATTTCAACCTTGGGGAAAAAAATAACTACGTGATGCTCACGCCCCACAGATATTTGATGAAGACAATTGGGAAGAAGCCTCACATAGTCTCCCAGTCATGGATTAAGGATATCGCGCGGTCCACGATACTGAACATAATGAATATCCCTCACTTTGGCTAACATCAGGAGGTTAACGCTTGCATTAGAATATTATTGTCATGCTATAATAGAGGATACATGTGGCTTGACAGGCGCATTATTGTGGAGACGATGTTGATCCACCTAATCACAGGATTGAACATGCAGGGCCCCAACCCTTAGCAGTTATACCCAAGGAATACCTCAGATCATTCCCTATCACAACGCATTAAGGAGGCATATGGCGAAGTTGATAAGGGAAAGCAAAGATACAAGGTAGCCTCCATCCAGGATGGCAGAGTGTGCCTAGCTTGACAACTCATAGTTGGCAAGCTCGTCAGAAAGAACCGCCCCACGCAGGTCACCGGGTTCATGGTGGACCTCTGAGGAAAATGCATGGAGGGTATGCAAATGAATTGGGTGAGATATCTCGTCAACGAGATCGAGAAGGAATTTCATGAAGTGCAGGATCAAGAATATGAGTTCCACTTCAGCTGGTTGTTGGCGTTGATCGCATTTGTCGCCTGGAAAATGCCGGAAGGAGCTTTCTTCCCAGTGATTGAAACTTTGGAGCCACTGGTTGCGAAGTTCTACACTCTATGGTACACAAATGTCATGTCAAAGCAGTGGCAGTCAAACACAGTGTTCCATGCCTATTATCAACAGTTGAAGGTTGTTATTAAGTCATTCACACACATGACTCTGTGCACATTGCACCAGTACATATCGTTAGCTAAGTTTCACACAGATCGACACTTCATTTATATCATTGCACGTAGGGATGAGAGCAAGGAGAAATTACAGTCCTACTATAAGATGATCAACAAAGATATGGAGGAGATCACCAAAGAATGGATGGAAGAGTTCCTTGAACTGATTGATGATGCAAAACTCTTCGACCCTGACATCATCGGAATCCCCTTGGTCACTTGGGTCGAGCATGATAGACAGACTAGCGCGAAGAAGAAGAAGAAGAAAAATGAGGAAGTCCAAGATGTAGAGACTGATGATGAGGATAGCGCCTCGGAGGAAAGTGGGCCTAGCTCCTTCGCAGGAGGAGGAGAAGATGAAGTAAATCAGGAAGTAGGAGGGGAAGAAGGAGAAAAACAAGGAGAAGGCAAAGCTACACCACCGAAGGACCCCCCTACCGAGATAGAAACATAGAAGAAGAGGAAGGGTTCTCCATAGAAACCCTCGGCAAGAAAGAAGACCCACACCAGTAAAGCCCAGATGGAGGCCACCCTCACAGAAGATGATATAAGCGTAGTCCGCAGAGCGATGGAGGATGCTTTCGAGGACATCCTGCAGAGATACAGAGTGAAGCAGTACGAACTCTATGGCAGAATAGAAAGGGAGCTGAACGAAGTGCATGAAGCTATTTGTTCAGTTTGCGCAGTCCCTAATGCGCCCTCCTCCTCAGAGACTACAGAGTTGGGGGATGAATCCACCTAACTTCGAAGATTGGCAGATGCAACAGAGGCTCGATTTCAGCGAGTCCAAGAAGAGAAGGAATAGGCTATAGAAGCCCTGAAGAAAGAGAAAGAGGAGATATTGGAGAAACTATGAGTTGCACGGTACTGTGTAACTGCGTATGAAAATGAGAGAGATGAGTATTGGGTGATGATCGAGGGAGACAAAGCATAGATACATAAGGAAAAGGACCAGCTACTCACAGAGTAGACTACAGTCAAGGAGGTGGTAAGAAAATCACTTCGCTCTGTGCTAGGCTCGGCATAGGAGGAACATGAAGCAGTTGAGGTCCAAGTGACAAAGCTCACTGAGGCCATCTAATAGCTTCAAGCACGGGTAACGGAGTTGGAGCTTCAAGCAGTACCTATCACTCTGCAGGAAGTGCATGACCAGAAGGAGGAAGACGCTAAGAGCACAGTTGGAAGGATCAAGGTCCTCACCTTAGAATGCAAGTAGCTAAGTGACAGAAGTGTGTAGACCTATGAATGCCTCACAGAAGACCCAGTTCTTAGGAAGTTGGAAGCACAGCTACATGAGGTGCAGTAGCAGGCACTGATAGTTCAAGCACAAATGAAGTCACTCACTGCAGTCGAGAGAATGAAGATATCACAAGAACAATGCACAACCCAACAACAGATTACTGCCATCCAGGGCAGAGTAATGGAGGTCACATAGAGGCTACAACTGGTGTAGGAGGAAGCCTGTGCGGTGTTTGAAGAGATCCAAGGGAAAGGATCGCAACTAGACCAAGTGGTTGCGACAGTGGAACAATGCCTGGAAGGGCTTGTTACAGAGAAAATGATCCAGGAATTCGCTGAGAAGGAAGCTCAGGTGAAGCAGCAAGTTGAGGCAGCTCGAGCCAAGCTCGAGGCCTTCAAAGCAGCACTGCCTAGATCTGAGTGATTCGGGACGAGTCACAGGTGAGTGTTGGGGGCCTGTTGGCCCTCAACCAAGTTTTGAGGAAACATTGGTCAGGATTGACCACTTTTTGGACATCGACAGGTTGATCAAAGATGGAGCACCCAGACAGAGATGTGATTGCGGGATCTCACTCATTTTGTAGACCCAGCAAGGGGTTCATTAGGGTTTATGTAATGGGTTATGGGATGCCGACCCAAGGGTTTATCGATGATTGGTACTTTTTGTAAATGTATAAATATGTAAGGATGTAATGTAGAAAGAGGGGGAAAAGAGAAGGGTTTTAGGAGGAGGCCAAGTGAAAGAAGTAGTATTATGTAGCTAAGTGCAAGAGGCAAGTAGTTCTGAGTTTCTTGGTGCAATAGACCATGTATGTAAGGCTATGTTCTTAGTAGAGGAGTTGGCTCTGTGCCTTAACCTAATTTTGGGAAGGTGTATCTAGTGTGCAGTGCACAGAACACCTATCCAGTGAAAAGCTTGCCTCTGTGGCTTAGTGCAGCAAAGTAAGAGATTGAAGACTAATAAAAGAAGAAGAAGTCATTGGTGGAAATAGCCTCACACTGGGGTGAACCACGTATATCATGTGTTGATGGTTTGCTTTGTGTTATGATATTTATGTTGTAGATCTACTTAGTGCATTGATTATAATGAATTATAGATAGATCTATGAATGCTTAGTGCTTTGTCTATATTGAATGTGTTAGATCTAACTTCTGATGCTAAGTGAAAAGTGTATGTTGTTATTGTTACTTCGTCGATCTGGACATAGGGTTTGATCTACGATGTGAATAAAGCTAATGAATTAAGGTGTGTTGTTCCTAAATGCTCTGCGAAGTGTAATAATCACATATATGTGTCCCAACTTGGTTACAGACACTTGAGTCCTGTGACCCCCCCTGCCTCTACCTCGGGCGAGACTGCATCTGCTTTGCAGGTGTTGTCGAAAGGGCCGGTAGTTAGGGTTTTTTTTCGTGCGTTGTTGAAGCGTTGAACCCTGGGTCTACCCCTGTGCCAACAAGCCATTAAGGAATGACCAAGACCAAGAAATGTTGCAGAGGTGAGGTACCTCATGGGACTTGTACATTATTATAGAAGGTTTAGTGAAGGCTTATCAAAATTTGTGCACCCAATTACATCCTTTCAAATGAAAGGTGTGTGATTTGAATGGATTAAGAATTGTGCAAGGAGTTTTCACCGCTTGAAGAGTTTTTTGACAAGTGCGCCAATTTTGAGAATTTTTGATTCAGATGAAGACTTCGTTGTGTGCACGGATGCATGCAACGAAGGGATCGGTGGAGTCCTTAGTCAGAATGGGTATGTTGTGTGCTATGAATAAAGAAAGTTAAAAGAACATGAAAGACTATATGTTACTCATGAATTAGGATTGGCATCCATAGTGCATGCCTTGAATATGTGGCAACACTATCTCATGGGTAAAATATTTGAGCTGAGAACAGACCATAGTCATATGAAGTATATGTTTGGATAACCAAGCTTAAATTCTAGACAAAGAAGGTGGTTAGAATTCCTCAGTGAGTATGACTTTGACATAAATCATATCAAAGGAAAAGAGAACAAGGTGGCTGACACACTCAATAGGAGGGTGCACTAAATGCATGCTACAGTCATTAGCATGTACCAATCATATTTGTGTGATAGAATTTTAGAGGTTTTCAAATCAGATCAGTGTTATGTGGATATAAAGGAGAATTTATATCAAGGTATGTTGAAGCAAAAATTGGAAGGTAGTGAGCTAAAAGAGGATGGAATCCTCATGTATAGGTGTAGAGTTTATGTGCCAAATGTTTAGGAGTTGAAAGATCTATTATTGTCAGAGATGCATAAAGTTCCTTGTGTTGGACACCTAGGCTACCAGAAGACAATTGGTCAAAAAGAAATACTTGTTGACGATTAAAATCGCAACAAAGTTTTTTCCTGCAAAGTGTTGTTAAAGCCTATTATTATAATGTTAAATAATACTAGTAGGTGGGAACCCCTTGTATATTGGAGATCTGGTTTGGTTCTTATTTGATGTTATGTTATTGTTCGACACTGCTTACATGGTTGGTGACATATTGTTTTTATTGGATGATAGATCATGTGTATCATACATGTTTCTTTTGTTGCTTCAGGATCAAGGTTTTATGTTACAACGACCTAGGTTATTCATGGTCACCATTGTTGTCTGTTCTTGGATCTATTATTTATGACACCTGCAACATATACACATTAGTAACAACAAATAAAGGAAAATTAAGAGGAGATTAAGCAATGTAAACAAAAATGAAAAAGGAAGAAACTAAAACATGCTATATAATATGCTACATGCATCGATTTTTAAATGAGTCATTGCTATCCTAGCTATTAAATTAGTAGCTATGAGATTTTTTTGAGTTATATAATTGATATGCATAGTGATTATGTTATGGCATGAGTTGATGTGGATCACACTATTGGGATGATTCGGTACATGGTTTATTGGATTATATAGTTGATATGTAATATGGTCAAGTTGGAAATGGGAGATATGATGTGGATGGCGCATTTGACAAGTAATAGATGCAGATTCCAAAGCAGGGTTTAAATTAATGAAAATCTTGTTGGCATGTACTAATGAGTTAATGAATTGTGGGTGGAGGCAACGTGCATTTACTGCACATCACCCCTACTCCCTTCATTGGCCGCCACCCTAGTCAGGCTATTGTTCAACCTTGTTGTTGTGGTTATGCTCTGACTTATTCACAGAGAGGAACCGCTCGGCCAACTCACGTTTTAAGGTGTTTGATTACAAGTATGTCTTTTTTGGCCATTCATGAGTCTGCTCTGGTTATGAAATGGATATTGGCTCAAGTGTATTGGTTTGTGCTTTTCTTAAGTATTGCATCTGTGTAATATTGTGTTTTTGAAATGAGGCATTGATGGTCTCCTCTACAATAATGTTGAAGTCATAATGTTATCGATCTTCCTGGTTGTTAGCAGCCATAAGGGTTCTCTGTTGATTTAGATGGGGGGTCTTTGTTTGGTCTTGGGTGGTTGGTTGTATTTACACATTCACATCGTTGTATCCAGTCTTTGCCTTTTGTGGGTTTTGATGGTTGGAAGCACTCTGTGTCACTACATTTTGTTCACTTGGTCATTGGTTGTTTTCACCACTAAAGGTCGTGCAGTGGATTTTTCTATTCTTTCTCGGCCTTTTGTTCACCTCAGTTTTGTGGTTGTTTGACTGGAGAAACACGAGGGTCATACCCTGCGTGTGTTAAGTATCATTACTAGGAAAAACTAGAGCCTTACTCCTCTGCTCATATATCTCCTGTCATGGGATTCCTCACCTTGGCCACGGAGTAAATTGTGGTGTTCTTTGTGTTTACACCATCGGTCTCGGAGGTTTTCACCATAAGAAGAATCGGCTCTGTTCTCCTTGTTTTGGCCATAGAGAAAACCCTTAACCCCTCCAGTCTGAGGGTTGATAAAGAAGATTGTTGGGCCTATCGAGTTTTCTATTGGTTATGGTTAATTGATACGTATTGTCGAAAAAATTGAGTACAGGCTCGCCCAATTGGTTATGTGACAATCATGTTGGTTTTGGTATCTAGTCGTTGCATGTGTTATTATAATGGATACACCCTGCACGGTTATTTGGATAGATAAAATACACAGTAACCCTCCTGGTGTTTTGATACCCTATTATTATTTTAATTGAGTGAGTCATTGCGTCACTTCATGTGGGTATGTGTGGTTTCCACAACATGTTAGGTTGGGTTGTTACGACAGTTCAAGTATAGTCTCAACATTGAATTAGTTGTTGAAGATTTTGGGTTGACACACAATCCCTGTCTTTTGCATTAAAAAATATTGGGATGATAAACTCATCATTAGTTACAATTGTTTATTGATGTGCGCGTGTAATGAGTTTATATGTGTGGTGTTCCTATGCCACGAATAATGGTCACTGTAACTATGAGTTTTTCTTTTGGGGGCCAAATGGTTATTGCAACCGGGATGACTTTAGCAAACCCATCCACTATATGTCGTGTGGTTATTTGATGGCATCATTAGGGATGAGACTGTGTTCTATACAACATGCTTGATTGCATTTTGATTAATCTAAAGAAATACGGTATTAAATTGATAGCTCGGGACGATGGGTTCAGTTAATACTGTGACTATGTGTTTAGAAGCATAAAATGGAAATTTTGCATCGAGGTGTTTTGGGTGACTGCTCACTATGTATGATATTGATAATTTTGGGTTCCACACTCAGAGATAGTAGCAGAGTTTTGAGCACGACTTTGTTGCAATTCGATTATTTGTTTTATGAAGATAGGCATGTTGTTGTTGCCTCGTTGTGTTGGATGGATAGCCCCGCATTTTGATTATTTAGAGTCACATTGAATTGGACTTGTACAGTGACAAAATTATAGTTGCATGATTGAATTATTTTGTGCATAGCATGTGTTGGGATGGTGGTCGTCATTTGTTTGTTTAAATAATGATAAGGATTTTTGCATTTTAAATCTGGATTATTGGGTTGGTTGCCCACTATGTATGTTTAACGAGTATTGTGCATTTTTAATGGCAGGCTCAAAGTGCAGTAACAGTATAACTTCATTGCAATTTTGAAACACAATTTTTGAGTGTATTTGAAGATTGAAGTAATGTGTGGACAGTGATTGATTTTGATGATTAACAGAGCATAAATGGTTATTATTACACATTTGAGAATTGTTATAAAGGAACAAAACTCCCCTTACATATTTTTGTGGAATGCATATTGTCTTATTGATGGCACTGTATTAGACATTTGACTATAAACAACGAACTAGTTAATACATAGTAATTTTTATATGGTTACAATGATCGTTTGGTTGGTGTATCTCCTTTTGACAGAATGATTATATGGATTACTTGATTAATTTTGTGAACAGTACCCACTCCCATTCCCCCACCATTATTTCGATTTTTGCTAATTACAACCCCATTGCCTTCCCACATTCATTTTTTTTACTCCATGCTCTAAAATTGATTACAGTCAAGAAAAAATATGTGTTGAAGCAGTTTGGCAGTAGCAGTGTCTTGGTTGAACTACAATGATGTTTTATTTGGTTTGCAGTTGATTGTTGTTGTCTTTGAGCAGTAATCATTTTTTTTTCCCTCATCATATCATGTTTCGCTCAATACAAACCCCTCACATATCTGAGGAAGCTTTATTCACCCCCTCCTCACTGATAAACAGTAAAACAATTTGTATGGATTGGATTGCATGTGTATGATATATTGTTGACCCAAATCTATTTCATATTTTAAGGAGTTATCATGTATGGTTGTTTACAAGATTATTTGTTAATCAATCGTGCATACAAGAATGAGCTATTCAAATAAAAGGCTGAAGACCGAGGCCTACTACGCCTCTGTCAAAGAGAGGGTCGCTACTGCCCCTCCCACATCTTTAGATAATTCTGGTAAATCCGTGTCCTCCCACTTACATTGGAAGGATGGTTGCTCTCAAATGATCAGCAAGATGAGGTTTAAATATTTTGCACAGCCTAAGGTATGTTTAGAAGGACTAAAGGATGATAGCCTCAACAAGGGAAATATTGCCTCACAAATCGGGAAATATGGATTTTAAGTTTTCTTTTATTGTTGATGACAGTTGACTTCAGGAAACTTTGGACAACATGTTTTTATTTTGGTTAGATGAGTAATATTTGTTTTAAATAATTTCAAATATCATGAGCTAAATTGTCAAATGTGAATATGTGGATGGGAGACACAAGGAGGTGTGTTTTCCTTAAACTAAATAGTTATGTTATGATTGTTATGAGCTAAAGGGAGTCACGAGGGGTCCCACCTACTAGTTATTATTTATTTATGACCCTTATTATGATTATTACTTTCCCCCCTAACTAAATTGGTTGAGTCTTTTAATTAACTTAACTAATGAGTTGGTTCAGCTACTTCAACCAATTCTAAATTGTTTAAAAGCAAAAGGAAGGGGATGAACAAGAGGAGGATAGAAGCAAAAGCATACTAAGTTTTTCTCTTGAGTTTATGTTGATATAGTTCCATTTTCATTCATTCATTTATTCATCACAAGACTAATTCTCTTTTATTATAGTAGGGTCTTATTGTAGACAACAATATTCAGGGCTGAATTACATCATTCAGACACTTGTTTTTYAGAGGTGTTGATCTATCTTTGATAGTTTGTGTAGACTTGTCTGTTTGTGAATTAATTTTCATGACTGACAAAGGCTATTGTGCAGAGTCGAGTGGGCARCAATCTGTGGCAAGCTGATCCATCTTTTAGAGTTCAATTTTTATTTTTTTTTCTGTCAGAGGTCCTTTGGTTTGTTCCATCGGGGATGTCTAGGTTTGACTTTGGTCCAAAATTTCTGCATGAGATTTTGTAAAGAAAATGACTCTTTGGTGAATTTGAATGAAATAAAGGATTGCTTTATGTCTCATCTGTCTTGATTATCATCTTGGTGACTTTACTTCTATCTTTACATTTATTTCAGCAACTGAGATGTTCAAAAAATTACATAAAAAGTAAATTTCCAAGAAGCTTTTTTATTGATAAAAGACTAGCCTAAGCACTCGTAATCAATACTTGTGAGTTAGGATGTTATTTTTGTTGGCTATAAACATAGGGTGATATTCTTGTCTACTTTTCTTTATGCAAGTAGAGTCTAAAAATGCTTGAGTAAGATCATTCCATATATTTTCCTCAACATTTATTTGGCGACCGTACTGGGGAGATCATTGATATCTCTCTGGATAATTATTATACTCGATTTTCATCTATACATATTTCTTTTCTGATATTGATTATTTGATTGTTTTGTACTTAATGATTGTTCATGTTGCAAGGCAGCCCAATATTGAGCCCGGTCTTCAAGACCAAACCAACATTTCCTTGAATATATTTAATACCATCTTAGACACTGCCAACACCCGTGTTGAGCTTAACCATTCTTGGGAAGCAATTGAACAAGATATTAGTGCTCAAGAACAATTGGAATCTAGACGTAGACAACCTAGAAATCAATATTTACCCTTTTTTTTCTTCAAGTTTTGGCATTTCTTTCATGTCTTTATATTCTCGTGATTCTAGAAGAAGAAGAGGATCATCACCTGAAATCAATCCTATTGCTGAAATAGGAAGAAGAAACATTGTGTTATATTCCAAACAAAGTACTCTAAGGAGAAATTTATTTGATTCATCCAGTTCGTCTTTCTTTCCCTCATCTATCATCCACAGGATGGCATCTAGTGGTGGCTCTAGTGGCATTGGAAGTGCTCCATCTTCTCAATATTCATCGTCATTAGTGATTGGTAGCTTGTATAGCCACCACATCCCTGTACAATCTACCATGAACCCCACCAAATTCATTAAAAAGTATGGGATTTTTCAGTTCGAAGAAGATGCCACAACTACCCTGTGGCATGTGTCCTCTCCTCTTAACCTAGCACCCACTACTTGTCCACTTACGAAGTTTAAAGAGAACATGCCTAAGTTTTCAGGAAATAACACTGTCAATACAAACGAACACCTAGTGGCATTTTCTAATGCTTGTTATAACATAGGGGCCAACGACAATGACACTTCCATGCACTTGTTCGTCAATTCCTTGGAAGGAAAGGTTGCGGCCGATTTATTTGACCTTACTCCTAATATTTTGTCTACTTGGGAGGAGTTAATCTATTGGTTCTGATCCACTTATTGGAAATCCAAAAGCCCCTCCGAGAAGTTAAGGGAATACAATAACGTCACCTATAAGGATGTGAGACCATCAAGTCTTTCAACTTGCATTTCACCAAGTTATACAATCAAATCCTCGAACTTATCCGCCCTTAGAACCAAGCTGAGTTCATGCATTACTACAATGAATTTCCTTCTCCCTACCATCATAGGCTTGAGGAAAAAGCCATTGATAATCTCGGTTCCACTCTACATACATGTTCATAGTATGAAGAACAACTTGAAAGAACTAGTCTTCCCCGGGGAGAATTGGTTAGACAAATAGATATGTCTGCCTATTATAGCTAGTACAAGATATGGAAAATTGTATGGTAGCGTTTGAGCGGAAGGGTATTGTCTCCCCTCTCACCTCTGTAGCTTCATCCTCTTCTGCACCCCCCTTTAGGAATCCAGTTGAAAATAAATTTCAGCCTAAAGCTATCTTGCCTCGGAGTTGGTGTAACTTTTGTGAGGAACACCACGAGGAAATCACGTGTGAGGTAAATAAGAGTGCCATAGATAAGATATTTGGTAAAATACCAGAAGATACTATTGTTGTCCTAGATTTTGCAGAGCTAGAGGATGTCATGGTCATCAACACTAGGAACAAGGCCTATACTCCCAAACGAAAATTTGATCCTCCCTGTAGTTCTTCTAGCCTAAGCTCATCCTCAACCAATTCTACTCTCCATGTTCCTAAGGTTCCTAAGATTCAAGGGATCACTCCTCCTCTCCCCTGTTCCAAATACAATATCTTGAATCAATTGGCCAACATCAAAGTAGATGAAACCCTTTTAGACATGGTTGTCGTCCCTGAACAACAGATGCATTTGAAATGATTCATGGAAGCAAAAGCTTCCATTGTAGCCAATCTTTCCGAAGAGGTAAATGAAGAGGATTCTTCTGTAAATAAAGTAGGTGTACATAACTTTAGATACCCTATAAAAATCCCCCTGTTTATATTTTTGTAAGGATTATGGATAAAATTGCCCATTGTTTCCTCATTGATGGTGGTTCGGGCCCAAGTGTGATGTCGAAGATTATTATGGAAGAGTTAGGCTTGTCTTGTACAAAATAAAATGCCAGAAGCATGCTCTCCTATAATAGTCTACAACAAACGACCATAGGTGAGGTTAAGGATGTGACCTTAGTTTTGTGCGCTCATCCTGAAATAAGGACAACCCTTAATTTTCAGGTAATTGATATGTCGGTAATAAATTACTCAATCATCTTGGGGAGAGAGTGGAAAGCCTCAGTAGGTGGATACCTCTCACTTGACGAAACATCTTTATCCGTTCCTCGGAACGAGAAAAACATTATAGTCCTTAGAGAAGGAAGGATATCACCTTACAGAGAGAGTGTCCTGCAACCTAACATAAACTATATCGAAGAGGACCTAGGACTGTATTACATCTTTGCTGAGGAGGATAATACTCCCACGGAAAAAATTGATTTAGATGATGGCATGTGGCACATGCACTTCGATGGTTCATGCTCTAATGAAGGTAACAGAGCTGGCATTATCTTGATTTCTCCTGTAGGGAAAATCCATAACTTCTCTTACCGGTTGGGGTTCTCTTTCACTAACAATGTCACTGAATTCGAAGCCTTGTTATTAGGCATTGAAAACGCTTATAATCTTGGTTGTGGTCACCTTTCAGTTTTTGGGGATTCTGATCTTGTTGTGAATCTTGTGTGTAAAATTTACTCTCCTAGCAACAAGTTGATGAAATGATACACCCAAACTGTTTGGGCACTTATTGGTTAGCAATTTTTACAGCCTCCCCTAATCAACAATTTCTGCCACACATACCTAATTGCACCTTTCAATCCCTATATGGTACGCATATCCCCGACAATATAGAATCTTGACAGGTCTTCCCTAATGATGAGAGCATTTTTTCTTTTATCCAAAATGAACCTTTTAAGCCTAAGGAGATTATATCCATAGAATATAACATGATTCTTAAGGGCTTGACTCCTCTAGAGAGTTCATTTTCTTCAAGTGAGGTAGGCAACAAGGAAGAACAAAAAGAAGAGGAGTAAAAAAGGAAGGTGCGTGAAACGATTTCCTTGAACATTGGGATACTCGAGGCTCCAAAGAATGTTAAAATAGGTGACACATGTTCAGGTGAAGAGAAAGTGAAGTTTGTCAAGTTGTGTGGTGAATTTCAAGATGTTTTTGCTTGGTCTTATGAGGATCTTCGTGGTTTTGATCCTGGTCTTATACAACATGACATTCCCATTCAGGAAGGCATAAAACCAGTCAGGAAAAAGAAAAGACCTATCAACTCTGTGCTAGAAGAAGCTATTCGAAAGGAGTTGCAAAAAGTCTTGAAGGCTAGAATCATCTTTCCAGTCAAGTATTTTGAATGGGTTTCAAATCTGGTTCCTATTCGGAAAACAACTAGTCAGATCAGATTGTGCGTTGATTTTCGCACATTAAATCGAGCTAGTATAAAGGATCACTTCCCTCTTCCTAATATGGAAATGATTTTGCAGCAAGTTGCAGGGTCACAAATGATGTCCTTACTTGACGGGTTTTCTGGTTACAATCAAATCAAGGTAAAAAGGGTCGATAAATATAAAACCACCTTTATTTCTTGTTGGGATACCTTTGGTTATGAACGTATGCCTTTTGGCTTATCTAATGCAGGTGCCACCTTTCAAAGATATATGCAAATAGATTTTGACGATTTGATTGGTAAGATCATTCAGATCTACCTTGATGACTTAACAGTATACTCGAAAATCTAATCAGATCATTTTGGTCATCTGAGAAAAGTTCTCATGCGATGTAGAAAGTTTGGTATTTCTCTAAACCCTTCGAAGTCCATTTTTGGTGTTACCGAGGGAAAAATCCTTGGACACGTCGTCTTCGATTCAGGAATAAGCATTGATCCTGAAAGGATTGTTGTTATCCTTAATCTCCCTTCTCCCACCTCCAAGAAAGAAGTTCAAAATTTTATGGGGGTTATTAACTTTGTTCGTAGGTTTGTTCTAGATTTCACTGTGATGGTCAAGCCAATTCATAATTTACTTAAGCAAGATCATTCCTTTTCTTGGAAAAATGATGTCGAAAATGATTTTGAATGGATTAAGAAAGCAATCATTTCCGCACCGGTGTTGGCAAAGATGGATTTTGAGAGGGAATTCATGATATATATTAATGCCACCGAGGAGGCAGTTCTGTTGTCCTCATGCAAAATGATGACCAAGGGAATGAAAAACCAGTGGCTTACATGAGTCAAATTTTGTTTGATGATGAATTTAAATATTCCTTTATTGAGAAACATGCTTTCACTCTTGTTAATGTTGTTGAAAATTTCTACCACTACATATTAGGTAAGAATACGTTGGTAAAGTTTCCCTTACCTATTGTCAAGCTTTTTCTCTCACAGACTTATCTTTCATGAAATCTTGCACATTGGCTTGTCAAGATCCAGGAGCATGATTTAAATATCATGACTTCTACCACTATCAAGGGACATGACCTAGCCCTTCACATAGCTCAACATGTTGAAAATGGCGAAGAAATTGATGAAGAAGATAGTTCCCTTTCAGATCTCTTTTACATTGACAATCATATCATCCCCATGTCTGAACATCCTTGGTACAAGAATTTGGTTTATTACTTACAGAACCAAAAATGTCTAGACAACTTAGAAAATCATCAAAGGAGAAGACTTCGTATTGAATCTGCAATATATTTCATTATAGGAGACTTCTTATTTCAAATATTTACAGATGGTGTGCGTCTTCATTGTGTAAACAATGAAGACGCTCAGAAAATGTTGCAAGAAGCCCATGGTTCTTCAAATTATATCATTCATGCAGGAGGTCATTTCTCTGCAAAAACCATTGCTTTCAATATTATTAGAAAAGGGTACTACTGGCCTTCAATATTTCGTGACTCTTATGTTTTTTTGAGATCTTGTGACAAGTGCCAAAAATTTGCTAAGAAAGAACACCTTTCAGCCATGCCATTACAACATGTCCTACCAGATTTTACGTTTTCGAAGTGGGGATTGGATTTTATTGGTCCTATTAACCCTCCTTCTTCAGCTGGACAAGTGTTTTTTTTGACAACCACAAAGTATTTTACAAAATGGGTTGAAGTTGTCCGACTTAAGCATTCCACAGACGATTAGGTAATTTCCTTCCTTGAAAATAATATTTTTTCTAGATTTGGTCTTCCATTAGAAATTATTATAGACAATGGCCCCACCTTTATTTATGCTAATCTAAATCAATTTTTAGCCAAGTTGGGGGTTAACATTTCACCTCATCATCTTATTACACCCAAGGAATCGAGCAGGCCGAGTCTACCAACAAAAATCTGGTAAGAATCGTCAAAAGGCTTATCGAAGACAAGCCTCGTCAGTGGCACACTCTCCTCACTTACACCCTCTGGGAAAATCAAACTACAGCTAAGGTAAGCACTGGTTGTACTCCTTTTCAGCTTGTTTATGGTCAAGAAGCCCTCTTTCCAACCGAGTTGTAACTTTCTTCCTTAAGGTTGATGCTACAGATCGAAGAATTAAATTCGTCAGATGTTTCACAAAGGATAAATGCACTACTAGCTTTGGAAGAACAAAGGATGTTTACTTTGGATAATATTAAAAGGAGACAACAAACTGTTAAGAAGTATTTCAACAAGAGTGTCAATGCTGTCAATTTTAAGGTTAATGAAAAGGTTTTTCTATGGGATTTGGCTCACGCTGATAAGGGAAGACACTCAAAATTTCTGAAATTATGGCTAGGTCCTTTCAAGATTGCTTTTGTTTTAGGTACAAACTCTTACATTCTAAAGGATTTACAGGAGTGATTGTTTTCCTGCAACACTAATGGTTCTCACTTGAAGAATTATGTGGAACCAACTTGAAAAGCTTTAAACAATGTCTGGATTTTCTGTATTTTAGTAGTCTAGCTCTGTTTTCAATTTCGCTATTTTTCTTTTTTGCTTACAATAGTTGATTTTTGTTTATGTTTTAAAGCTTTTCCTATCGCTTTTACTTTTCTGTCACTTTATTTCTGCCTTTTTTTAGTTTTTTGCAATTTTACTCTGTTAGATTTTGCATTTTGTCATCTTTTTTAGTCAAGAATAAGATGTTGGATTAGTTATGCCACAGTGACACTCCTGCGAGATATTGTTAGTCAATAACTGTTGGCACAGGGGCAGACCTAGGGTTCATCTCTAATAGTGCACCAACAATCCCTAACTATTGGCCCTTTTGGCAACACCTGCGAAGCAAATGCAGTCTCACCCGAACTAGCAATAGGGGGTTGCAGGAAACATGTGTCTACAACCAGAGGAAATGCAAAGTGGATCCAATACAACAACAACACAAAATCTACTTATCATTTACCAACTTAAACCTACTTCGCACGGTATATCTCAGATCTAACATACTAATGCATCGTCAAAGTAACAGAAGTAAAGAACACAACATCAATCACACACAACACCAAATATACGTGGTTCACCCTCTCCCTAGGGATACGTCCATAGAATTGTGCTTTATAATATATTAGTTGAAGCATACAGTTCTATCTGTGCTCTTAGCTAACAAATCTTCTCTCTTTCTCTTTTCCCTCTATCTCACTTCCCTGAGTACCCATCTGAAGATCTTACAATACAGAATGCTCTCACAGCACAATACTTCTCTCTCACACTAACAATAATCACTCTTCCTAACATCAATGAACTCTGAAAAAACCGATCCCAGGTCCTCATGACCTTTATTTATACATTACAATAGCTCATCGACATGCTTATGCCGAAACCTCGGTGTCTAAACCCTAGATACCAAAACCCTAGGTCAACTTGACCCACATTTTTTAGGCTTCGTCAGCATGTCTTTCCTTCCTTTCCGTGAGGTGATCCAAAGCATCTAACGGTGGCTTTTTCCACTTGTTGAGTTTTCCATGATCCATATTCCTTTTTGATCTGTCGTCCTTGATCTTCTTGTCCAACGACTTGCTTTCTCTTACTTTGCTCCGTCTTTTCTGCTCTTTTGCTCACTTCGACCCAATATCAGTCACTGTGTCTTCTATGTAGTTCACATTTTGTCTTTTATTCCTTAATATTCTTTTACTTACATAACCAAGGGCCAACAGGCCCCCAACACTCACATTTGACTCGTCCCGAGGCACTTTGCTTTGAATCTTCTTTTTTACCTCGACTTCATACTACGCAGCGCAGTCTGTACTTTCTGTTTTGTTCCTCCCCATTGTGTGAAGATTTTCTTTTCTGTGTCTGGTACCCAGTTTCAACTGCACCTGGTACCTAGACCCTTATTCTTCTGCTCTTAGTGATGGTTGCAAGGTAATTGGTTGTCATAGTACAATTTCAACCTGCTCCCATTCACCAATCCTTCCTTCCATTCTCCATTCAAAGTCTTCAACTGTGCAGCTCCTCCATCCGTGACAAAGACAACCTCATATGACCCAATACAATGTGTTCTGAACTTTCCTGGGTGCTTCATGAACTTACTATCATATACCAATACCAGATCTCCTTGCTTAAACACTTTCTTCTTGATGTGTCTGTCATGGTAGACTTTTTCTCTTTCCTTCTACACCTGCTAATGGAATCTTGCAATAAATCTGTCTTCCTATAGTTCGACCAACTCTGCGAGCCTCTCTTGAATAGTGCCAATGTCATCCATATATGTAAAGGCTACAATTCTTAAGATAGGGACCAAATATTCCATCGGGATAACTGTTTCTAGACCATAAACCAACTTAAAGGGGGTTTGCATTGTTGGCTTCTTAAAAGTGGTTCTATAGGCCCATAACACTACTGTTACTCTCAAATCCAAAACATCCATGTTCACACTGCAAATCTTTGTTAGCGCTGTCTCCAAAATCTTATTGAATGCTTCAACTGTTCCATTCGCTTGTGGATGGTAGGGTGTTCTCTTATGACAATGAACTGCAAATTCCTCAGTCAAGGCTTCAATGGTATTATTAATAAAGTGGGTACCTTGATCACTCATAAGGATATTTGGGCATCCAAACCTGGTTATGATGTCATCAAATATGAAGCGCGCAACTGTAGTTGCACTACAATCCTTGATTGCTCTTGCTTCGGCCCATCTGGTCAAGTACTATGTTGCAATGATTACGTACCTTGATCCTATGCGCTTCCCTAGTGGGTTGATAGCTCCTACGAAGACAATGGCCCATTTCTCAAATGCCTGTAAGTTTAGCTGTGGTGCTAAAGGAATCTCATCTCTTTTGGAGGGTTTCCCAACTTGTTGGCATACATCACAGGCTTTGTAGTAATCCTTAGCATCCTTGTGTAAAGTGGGCCACCAGAGGCCAGCTCTAAGAACCTTTTGCGTTGTTTCTTTTCCTGCGTAGTGTCCTCCTGCGATGCCCTCATGTGCTTCTTCTAGAATTAGTGGTCTTTCTATATCCATAACACATCTTCTCAGTATCTCATCAGGTCCCATCTTGTATAGTTGTCCAGCTATGAGTGAAAAATCTGCAGCACGAACTACTAGTTGTTTCTTCTGAGTGATTGTATATTCCAGAGGTGCCATTCCTGTTGACAGGAACTGGACTATCTTGGTGAATGATCATCAACCTTTCTAATGGACAACAACTATGCATCCGGCTATGTATCTTCCAAACTAGTAGGTTCCCCTCCATGTTCCAACCTCGACAAGTGGTCAGGTCCTTTGTTCATTCTCCCAGGCTTAACCATGATCTCAAAATCATATTTATGAAATAGCAGAAGCCGTTTGCATATTCTTCCCCCCAACACTGGCTTGTTGACTGGGTATTTTAGTGCGGAGTGATTGGTGAACATCTTAAAGTGTCCTCCCAACAAGTAGTGGTGAAACTTCTGTAGCGCATACACTATGGCTAACCCTTCTCTCTTAGTGTTAGTGTAATTGATTTTGGCTGTAGAGAGCTTCCTGCTAGAAAAGGCTAATGGGTGGTCAATATCTCTTGCTCCTGGTTGTGCTAATATTGCTCCTAATGCAATAGAAGATGCATCGACATGCACATGGAATTCCTTGCTCCAATCTGGAAAAACCAGAATAGGTGCGGTAACCATTTTCTGTTTCAGTGTGTCGGAGCTCTGTTGGCATTCTTCTGTCCATTGAAACTGACAATCTTTCTTCAAAATCTTCTCCATGGGTGTTGTAATTTGTGCATAGCCCTTAATGAACTTCCTGTAGTAT
Organism: Picea engelmannii; assembly: GCA_009831015.1. NCBI lineage: Eukaryota > Viridiplantae > Streptophyta > Pinopsida > Pinales > Pinaceae > Picea > Picea engelmannii. Next base: position 137,206 of record ML794607.1, read on the forward strand.
CTAGTATGTCCCAGAGCAGTGTGACTGTAGTAGGGGGGGGGTAGATACCCAATAATGGCAATATTAGATGGATCTACCAACAATCTCTGCTTACACACAATATGGCCTAGAAACACTGCAAAGGGTGAAAAGAAAAGGCATTTCTTCAGATTCAGGGCAATCTGACATTGCTTGCATTTATCCAACATTAGTCTTAAGCATTCAATATGATTTTGCAACAAGCTAAAAACAGTCCAATCATCAAAATAGGCTTCCATAAATTTATGTAAAAACTCCTTGAATGCTTCGACCACTGCCTTAGAAAAAATGGATGGTGCATTCTTCAGTTGAAACGACATTACTTTGTACTAGTAAGATCCCCATTCTGTTGCAAATGTGGTCTTATGGCGATCTTCCTTGGCAATCCTGATATGGTGATAACCTGAAAATCTGTTAGAAAAACAGGACCACGGAGCAATAAAATAAAACAAATGCAGAAACAAAACACAGAATACACACAATACAAGAGAGACACAGATTTACGTGGTTCACCCAGTGTGGGCTACGTCTACCAAAGAAATTGCCAGGTCCTTCCTTTATTATTATCCAACAAATGAAGGGATACAACCTACAGTAAAACCCGTTGTAACTTCCTCTTCTTTCTCTCACAGTCTCCTCACTCAGAATACAATATTCACCACCATACATAGTCGCAATACATTTCCCTCATAAAAGAGGGTTGCCTTCTAGGGAAAAAAAACCTAACATAATCTCTACCGTTAGATCTGTGACCTTATAATGAACGGTCCAGATTTACAATGAAATTACAATATACTTTTACAAGGAAA
>ML794607.1:142717-167196 GCA_009831015.1 Picea engelmannii
AGGGGGTACCCCTCCTCTGCACTCCCCCGCGTGGAAGATTGTACATACTTCTGGGGTGCAAATACTTCATGGGGTATAAACACGGCTGAAAGCAAGGACCTCTAAATCAGGAAGATAATCAAGCTCCACAACCAACAAAATCCATCGGTGAAGGAGTAGACTTCCTGTCCTCCCACATTGTCTAGCACTTCGTCAGTGAATGGTGTAGAGAATGAGTCATGTAGACATGCATCATTCAGTTTCCTCAAGTCTACATATATTATGATCTCTCCTATCTTCTTGTCTTGAACCACCATAGGGCTAATCCATTCTGACTCTTCAACAGGTTCTATGATTCCTGCTTCCAACATTCTGTCTAATTGAATCTTCACTTTCTCCTTATATTTAGGATTCAATCTGTAGAGTCTTTGCTTGACTGGCCTTGCATATGGTTTCAAGGGGATCTTCATCTCACCCATGGGCCCTTTAATTCCCTTCATATTAGTGAACTTGGTTGGAAACAAGTCATGGTATTCATGTAGTAATTATGTGATCTTGTAAATAGTGGCTTCATCCCAACAATCTCCAACGTTTGCAAGATTCGATGTTCGTTCTGTTCCAATGTTGGCTTTCTTGGTTTTGATTGGTTGTCCAATAAAAGGTAGTTCAACACCTGGTCCTGCTATGTTTCTCCGTCCTTCTGTTTCTGTGATGTTCACATTCCTAGGATTATCATCTTCATCAACATTGATATTATAACAACCTTGCAATTTCTGAAGAGGCGCAATCCATTCATCCGCTTCTTGCTCCAAAGGGAGGCTAGGTGCCTCCTCAAATACTTTATGTCGCATAACTTGTAAAGATTGATCTACCATAGGGTGTCAAATTTCAAATAAGAATGTAGCTACAAAATTCGATGTCATACCTTTCCAATCTGCAGTGGTGAGGTACAGTTCTGCTTGAAGGTACCAATTGATAGGCGTTGTATCCAACGTGTTAATGAATTTATGCACCCACTTCTCTTGAGGAATTCTGCTCCAGGATTTGTCACAACTTTGCACATGGTATTTTAGACAGCTTTGGCATATGTATCAAACTTCGTAGCCTTCCATTTGCTCTAAGAAGCGCAATGTTATCAAAGTGCGACATTGCACCCAATTCGCGATGTTTTGCTTATGTGCTTTCCACCATCTTGTTGGAGTTTCTTTCAGGGCCTCGTCCAGTGCCAACAGTCTCTGTTGTACTGGTACAATTTCTTCAAATTTCAGTAAGAAAGTTTCTAAATGATTCAAACCATCAAACATGGGAAAATTACTTACTGTTGTGTTGATCCAACGAACTTATTTGTTCAATCTAGCACATCACCGTGCATAAACTTCATACATTTTTTCTGCCAGTTCTCTAGTGCTTCTTCTGAGTCTGATGAATAGCCATTGTCACTTCTCCAGCTTAAATTCCCATCCGTTGTAGGATTAATGTAATCCTTTTGTCTTGCGGTCAATTTGTATATATTCTCTAGCTCATATGTGTGGTCCTCTTCTCTTATGGGATCTGTGTATCTACGACCTTCATCAGGATCCAAAGGTGCAATGACCCTAAGGCCATCACCTTCAAATGTCATTCTTCTTTTCTTTAACTCAACAACAATAGAATTATTGAAATCCCAATCAATCCCTAACAACGCGGGATAAGGACAACTATTATCAACTATCTCAATTACTTAAAAGTCTACAAACGTTTTGACCCCGTCGATGTCCACGGGGACATGTTCCAATCTTCCAAAGGGGCTCACATCCTATTGATTGGCCATCCTGAGCCTGATAGGGGAATAGATCAACTTAGGTTTTCCCATCAATTCCCAGGTCTTCTTCGTCATAACATTGACCTATGATCCTAAGTCGAGGACCACATAATCTATATCATAATCTCCAATCTAAGCATTCAAATGCAACTCCTTATTTGTCCTTCTCTTTTTAGATACTTGATGTACTTCCCTTCTTAGTAAGGGATTTGCCTTTCCTAATTCATACTGTTTGATCAAATTTTGTAGCTCTTGTACAACGCTTTCGTCCTTTATCAAATTAATGCAAGTGTGAAAGAATTCCATAAGCTTACTTACCTCTTTTCCTTCTCTGGGTGAAGTAGATTGATCAAATGCTAAAGGCATTCCATATTCTCTTATTTCTTGTCAAGCTTTAGATGATGAAGCCTGATCTTTCCAAGTTCTTTTCTTGCTTCTTCAAAAGTTTGTTTCTCTTTCTTTGGATCACACTCTTGTGCCTTCTCTGTAGCTTTTTTGACTTCTGATTGTTCTGTAATCTTTCCTAGTGTTACTCTTTCTTCGCCTATAACAACGCCTCCTCTCATGATTACAATGACTCTGGGATCTGATTTGTGAGGTTTGACAGAGATCAGTTGTACTTGTTGATTTCCTCCTCGTCTCTCCTGAAGTTTGGCTAACAACGCAAAACAATCTTCTATAACATGTTCAAATGAGTTGCAGTAACTTCAAGTGGTACAAGGGTTCTGGAAATCCCTTGCCAAGTGACCTGGATGTGCACAGTTATAACAGATGATCTGACCTCGACCTCGGCCCATGCCTCCTCCTCATCCTATTCCTTTAAATCCATCACGAGGGTTGAATTTTCCTCTCCCTGGAGAAGTATATTGTGTAGTGCTTCCTTCCTGCTGTACTTTTCCTTGAATCGTATATGTACCTCTTGACCTTTCATGTAAGAGATCAAAATCTCTACAGTCTTTCTCATCCTGACCCATGGATTTACAGAATGTGCAGTAAATATTTGTAGGTGTCTAAACATATTTTTGCATGTAATAGCATTCACGAGGGTGATGTCTACTTCTACATACCTCACACCAAAGTAGGGTAACCTACTTTAAAGGGCTTGGAGCTCTAGAATCCAAGTACTCGTGAAATAGGGGACAATGCTCCTTATCGTGGCCTTCTGATTTGCACCTAATGCACCAAATATCTTCTCTTTTATATTTTCCTGTGTCTTTCTTCATATCTTCAACCTGCAGAGACAAATTGGTTAACTAACTCAAGATTTGACTCATACCTGAGTTGGATTCTCCCATGGGGGTTGATTCTAGTTTCATGGTGATCTCTAATGCCTCAGCTTGTGAAGAAATCTTCTGCTGCATCAGAGGGACTATGATGTGTGGTAGGAGGGCAGCAATGAACCATTCTTTGTTCTTCTCATCCAGGATATGAAAACTCAAGCGGCCTGTCAAGGTATTAAACCTCTGATCAAACTCCTAAACAGGTTCAGCTACTTTCTGCTTGATTTCCTTCAATTCTGTAATGCATTGTGACTCTGAATTGGGTTTCTTGAACTCAGTAATCAACGCAGTCTTAATTTCATTCAGTGGTTTCGGCTGTGCAACACCTTGGACAAATTTCATGTACCATCTCAGTGCGTGGTCTCCTAGGATAGTACTAAACTGAGCTCTCTTAACAACTTCATCAGTGACATTCTTAATACTCCATACAACCTCACATAGAAACCAGTGCTGATCACAATCTTCATATCCATCTCCCCTAAATGTGGGTAACCTCATCTCATCTGTCATGGACCTTCCTAGGTTTCCTGACTAACTTTGTACTGAACTGCTTGTAACAGTGCTATGAGTACTCTGATGACTCTGACTACTTTGATTACTCTGGTTACTTAATGATGCTGAAACAACAGGAGGAGTAATAGTACTTACTTCAATAGTCAGCGCAGTTCCTAAAGTTTTTGATTCTTCTTGGCGAGGTTCTTCGGTCTTTTCTTCTCTTGGCCCAGTGGACTCTGAATGTTCCTCGCTTAGTAACTCTTCCTCTTCTCCACTGTAAAACCCTTCTTCCCATAGAAGTGGTTCATGATTTTTCTCAAACAATTTCGCCAAAGGAACTTTTCGGAAGATCCTTCCACTGTGAGTATGTCCAACCTCTGTGTCATTGTTGCTGTCTGAATTCTTGAACATTAGCTTTTCAATCTGACCAACTACTATATTTTCAAGATGTTCTTCTCATGCAATAGCATCTTGATATTCAACTTGAGAAAATGTAAAAAATTTCCTCTAGGTCCCTTAAAGAAATATCTCTCTGCTTGGTTATATAACTCTACTATGTCAATAGAAAACTCAGTGATGTATCCTTCGATGGTGTTATCAAACTAGTGATCTACTGCTCTTGACATGACATTGTCAACTCTCTTGACCTTCTTTATCAACGCCGACGTCCAAACCATAGACGGTCTAGATTTGATCTCAAACTAGGTATCTTCTAACCTGGCTAACCACTCGTATAGCTCCTTATGAATTCCTCCAAAGAAAATGTCGTGTATATCAAAAATATATACCTTCCCAACCAATCCTCTGTACTAAGCTTAGGGTTCTTGTTTTAGGCTTCTGTGAAATCCCTTTCTTGTTCTTATATCCACTTCTGAATCTCTGTCTTCGATGGAAATCACCTTGACATTCCCTCAAGAAGATCCCGGTCCCGACAACGAAACCATTTGCTGGCACAGGGGCAGACCCAAGGTTTAGATCTAATAGCGCACCAACAAGCCCTAACTATTGTCCCTTTCAGAAACACCTACGAAGCAGATGCAGTCTCACCCGAAGTAGCAATAGGGGGTTGCACGACACAAGTGTCTACAACCAGAGGAAATGCAAAGTGGATCCAATACAACAACAACACAACATCTAGATATCATTTACTATCTTAAACCTACTTCGCATGGTATATCTCAGATCTAACCTACTAATGGATTGTCATAGTAACATAAGTAAAGAACACAACATCAATCACACACAACACCAGATATACGTGGTTGACCCTCTCCCTAGGGCTACGTCCACAGAACTTTGCTTTATAATATATTAGGTGAAGCATACAGTTCTATCTGCGCTCTTAGCTAGTAGATCTTCTCTCTTTCTCTTTTCCCTCTATCTCTCTTCCCTGTGCACCCAGCTGCAGTGTTGATCTTCGCACCCAGCTGAAGATCTTACAATAAAAAATGCTCTCATATCACAATACTTCTCTCTCACATTAACAATAATCACTCTTCCTAACATACATGATCTCTGAACGAACCGATCCCAGGTCCTCGTGACCTTTATTTATACATTACAATAGCTCACTGACATCCTTAGGCCTAAACCTAGGTGTCTAAACCCTAGATACCAAAACCCTAAGTGTCTAAAACCCTAGGTCAACTTGACCCGCATTTTTCGGGCTTAGCTAGCCTGTCTTTCCTTCCTTTCCACGAGGTGCTCCAAAGCATCTACCGGTGTCTTTTTTCACTTGCTGAGTTGTCCATGATCCATCTTCCTTGTTGATATGTCATCCTCAATATTCTTGTCCAATGACTTTCTTTCACTTACTTCGCTCTGTCTTTTCTGATCTTTTGGTCACTTTGACCCAGTATCAGTCACTGTGTCTTCCGCACAGTTCGCATTTCGTCTTTTCTTCCTTAATCTTCGTTGAATTCCATAACCAAGGGAAAACAATAACAATCAAGCTTACACAGTTGTTACGATGTTCCCCGGAGGACACACTTGAATTTGTTGTCTTCTTTCACTGATGTCTTATAAAGAGATTAGTTATCTCCCACTTCTTCTCTCCATTTCTTCGTCCATTTGAGAAATAAAAGAGCAGATCCATCAATTTTTCTCCTTGATATAAGAGTCGATTTTGGTTGAATGATTATGCATACAGGGATAAACCCCCTCATACTTAACATTTTTCATAAGTTATTCCCAAATTGCCGGTCATTTTTCCATTTAATTCGCCCACTTCCCCCTGTTGCATAATTATTCTGGTTACATCTTCTGAAATTATTGTTCTTGGTCTGCAGAACCATGAGTTTTGAGTCCTGAATCTGATGAAAACAAATTTCCCTATGAATTCGCCAGTTTGTTGACGATTAAAATCGCAATGAAGTTTTTTCCTGCAAAGTGTTGATGAAGCCTATTATAATGCTAAATAATACTAGTAGGTGGGAACCCCTTGTAGATTGGAGATCAGGTCTGGTTCTTATTTTATGTCATGCTATTGTTTGATACTGCTTACATGACTGGTGACATATTGTTTTTATTGGATGATAAATCAGGCGTATCATACATGTTTCTTTTGTTGCTCCAAGCTCAAGGTTTTATGTTACAACAACCTAGGTTATTCATAGTCACCATTGTTGTCTATTCTTGGATCTATTACTTATGAAACTTGCAACAAATACACGTTAGTAACAACAAATAAAGGAAAATTAAGAGGAGATTAAGAAATGTAAACAAAAATGCAAAAGGAAGAAACTAAAACATGCTATATACTATGCTACATGCATCGATTTTTAAATGGGTCATTGTTATCCTAGCTATTAAATTAATAGCTATGCGATTTTTTTTTAGTTATATAATTGATATGCATAGTGATTATGTTATGGCATGAGTTGATGTGGATCGTGCTATTGGGATGACTCGATACATGGTTTATTGGATTATATAGTTGATATGTAATATGGTCAAGTTGGAAATGGGAGATATGATGTGGATGGCGCATTTGACAAGTAATAGATGCAGATTCCAACGCAGGGTTTAAATTAATGAAAAGCTTGTTGGCATGTACTAATGAGTTAATGAAATTTGGGTGGAGGCAACATGCATTTACTGCACATCACCCATACTCCCTCTATTGGTCGCCACCCTATTCAGGGTATTGTTCAACCTTGTTGTTGTGGTTATGCTCCGACTTCTTCGCAGAGAGGAACTGCTCGACCAACTCACGTTTTAAGGTGTTTTATTACAGGTATGTCTTTTTTGGCCATTCATGAGTCTACCTGGTTATGAAATGGATATTGACTCAGGTGTATTGGTTTGTGCTTTCCTTAAGTATTGCAACTGCGTAAGATTGTGTTTTTTAAATGAGGCGTTGATGATCTCCTCTGCAATAATGTTGAAGTCATAATGTTATCGGTCATCCTGGGTTTTAGCAACCATAAGGGTTCTCTATTGATTTAGATGGGGGGTCTTTGTTTGGTCTTGGGTGGTTGGTTGTCTTTACGCATTCACATCGTTGTATCCAGTCTTTGCCTTTTGTGGGTTTTTATGGTTGGAAGCACTCTATGTCACTGCGTTTTTTTCACTCGGGCATTGGTTGTTTTCACCACTAAAGGTCGTGCAATGGGTTTTTCTATTCTTTCTCGACCCTATCTTCACCTCAGTGTTGTGGTTGTCTAACTGGAGAAACACGCGGGTCGTACCTTGCATGTGTTAAGTATCATTACCATGCCAAATTAGAGCCTTACTCCTCTGCTCGTAGCTCTCCTATCATGGGATTTGTCACCCTGGCCATGAAGTAAATTGTGGTGTTCTCTGTGTTTACACCATCGGTCTCGAAGGTTTTCACCATAGAGAAGAATCGGCTCTGCTCTCCCTGTGTTGGCCACAGAGAAAACCCTTAATCCCTCAAGTCTGAGGGTTGATAGAGAAGACCATCGCGCCTGTCGGGTTTGCTATTGGTTATGGTTAATTGATATCTATTGTCAACAAGATTGAGTATAGGCTCGCCCAATTAGTTATGTGACAATCGTGTTGTTTTTGGTATCTATTCATTGCCTGTGTTATTATAATGGATACAACCTGCATGGTTATTTGGACAGATAAAATACACAGCAACCCTCCTGGTATTTTGATAACCTATTATTGTTTTAATTGAGTGAGTCATTGTGTCGCTTCATGTAGGTATGTGTGGTTTCCATAGCATGCCAGGTCAAGTTGTTATGATAGTTCAAGTGTAGTCTCAACATTGAATTAGTTGTTGAAGATTTTGGGTTGACACACAGTCACTGTCTTTTGCATTAAAAATTATTGGAATGATAAACTCAACATTAGTTACAATTGTTTATTGATGTGCACATGTAATGTGTTTGTATGTGTGGTGTTCCTACACCACGAATAATGGTCACTATAACTATGAGTTTTTATTTTGGGGGCCAAATGGTTATTGCAACCGGGATGACTATAGCAAACCCATCCATTGTATGCAGTGTGGTTATTTGATGGTGTCATTAGGGATGAGCCCGTGTTCTATACAACATGCTTGATTGCAGTTTGATTAATCTAAAGAAAAATGGTATTAAATTGATAGCTAGGCACGATGGGTTGATTTAATACTGTGATTGTGTGTTTAGAAGCATAAAATGGAAATGTTGCATTGGAGTGTTTTGGGTGACTACTCACTGTGTATGATATGGATAATTTTGGGTTCCACACTCAGAGATAGTCGCAGAGTTTTGAGCACTACTTTGTTGCAATTCAATTATTTGTTTTATGAAGACAGGCATGTTGTTGTTGCCTCATTGTGTTGGATGGATAGCCCAACATTTCGATTATTTAGAGTCACGTTGAATTGGGCTTGTACAGTGACATAATTATACTTGCATGATTGAATTATTATGTGCATAGAATGTGTTGGGATGGTGGTTGTCATCTGTCTGTTTAAATAACGATCAGGGTTTTTGCAATTTAAATCTAGATTATTGGGTTGGCTGCCCACTATGTATGTTTAATGAATATCGTGCATTTTTAATGACAGGCTAAAATTGCAATAACAATATAACTTCAATGCAATTTTGAAACACAATTTTTTAATGTATTTGATGATTGAAGTAATGTGTGGGAAATGGTTGATTTTGATGATTAACAGAGCAAAAATGGTTATTATTACACATTTGAGAATTGTTATAAAGGAAATAAACTCCCCTTACAGATTTTTGTGGAATGCTTGTTGTCTTATTGATGGCACTGTATTAGACATTTGACTATGAAAAATGAACTAGTTAATACACATTAATTATTATTGGGTCACAATGATCGTTTGGTTGGTATATCTCCTTTCGACAAAATGATTATATAGATTACTTGATTAATTTTGTGAACAATACTTGCTCCCATTCCCCCACCATTATTTTGCTTTTCGCTAATTACAACCCCATCGCCTTCCCACATTCACTTTTTTTACTCTCTGTTCTAAAATTGATTACAGTCAGGAAAAAATCTGTGTTGAAGCAGTTTGGCACTAGCAGTGTCTTGGTTGAACTACAATGATGTTTTCTTTGGTTTGCAGTTGATTGTTGTTGTCTTTGAGCAGTAACAATTTTTCCCCCCTCATCATATCATGTTTCGCTCAATACAAACCCCTCACATATCCCAACACCCTTTATTCACCCCCTGCTCATCAATAAACAATAAAACAATTTGTATGGATTGGATTGCATGAGTCTGATATATTGTTGAGCCAAATCTATTTCATATTTTAAGGTGTTATCATGTATGGTTATTTAAAAGATTATTTGCTAATCAATCGTGCATACATGAATGATCTGTTCAAATAAAAGGCTAAAGACTCAGGCCTACTATGCCTCTATCAAAGAGAGGGTTGCTACTGCCCCTCTTGCATCTTTAGATAATTATGGTAAATCCATGTCCTCCCACTTATATTGGAAGGATGGTTTCTCTCATATGATCAACAAGATGAGGCTTAAAGATTTCGCACAGCCTAAGGCAGGTTTAGAAGGACTAAAGGATGATAGCCTCAACAAGGGAAATATTGCCTCACAAACCGAGAAATATGGATTTTAAGTTTTCTTTTATTGTTGATGAAAGTTGACTTCAGGAAACTTTGGAAAACATGTTTTTATTTTGGTTACATGAGTAATAGTTTTTTAAAATAATTTCAAATATCATGAGCTAAATTGTCAAATGTGAATATGTGGATGGGAGACACAAAGAGGTGTGTTTTTCTTAAACTAAATAGTTATGTTATGATTGTTATGAGCTAAAGGGAGTCACAAGGGGTCCCACCTAATAGTTATTATTTATTTATGACCCTTATTATGATTATTACTTTTCCCCCTAACTAAATTTGGTTGAGTCTTTTAATTAACTTAACTAATGAGTTGGTTCAACTACTTCAACCAATTCTAAATTGTTTAAAATCAAAAGGAAAGGGAGGATATAAGCAAAAGCATACTAAGGTTTTCTCTTGAGTTTATGTTGAGATAGTTCATTTTTCATTCATTCATTTATTCATCACAAGCCTAATTCTCTTTTATTATAGCAGGGTCTTATTGTAGACAACAATATTCAAGGTTGAATTACATCATTTAGACCCTTGTTTTTCAGAGGTGTCGATCTATATTTGATAGTCTGTGTAGACTTGTATGTTTGTGAATTAATTTTCATGACTGACAAAGGCTATTGTGCAGAGTCGAGTGGGCAGAAATCTGTGGCAAGTTGATCCAACTTTTAGAGTTCAGTTTTGGTTTTCTGTTAAGGGTCCTTTTGTATGTTCCATCAGGGATGTCTAAGTTTGACTTTGGTCCAAAATATCTGCATGAGATTTTGTAAAGAAAATGACTCTTTGGTGAATTTGAATGAAATAAAGGATTGTTTTATGTCTCATATGTCTTGATTATCATCTTGGTGACTTTACTTCTATCTTTACATTTATTTCAACAACTGATATATTCAAAAAATTACATAAAAAGTAATTTCCAGCAAGCTTTTTTATTGATAAAAGACTAGCCTAAGCACTCGTAATTAATACTTGTGAGTTAGGATGTTATTTTTTTTTGCTATAAACATAGGGTGATATTCATGTCTACTTTGCTTTAACCAAGCAGAGTTTGAAAATGCTTGAGTAATATCATTCCATATCTTTTCCCCAACAATACTATTGGTTAGGCATGAAAAAGGAGGTTGCTTATTTTATTTCTAGATTCCTTCAATATCAAAAGGTCAAGGTTGAGCACAAACATCCAGCTAGTTTGCTACAACCTTTTCTCATTCCTAACTAGAAGTGGGAAGTTGTAACCATGGATTTCATTACTAAGCTTCCTAGGACTACTAAGCAACATGATTCTATTATGGTAGTGGTGGACAAGCCTACTAAAGCTACCCATTTTATTCTAGCGAAGTCAACGCACAAGGAAACCAACATTGCTGAAATATACATGTGAGAAATTGCTAAGTGGAATGGTGTACCTAGGAAAATTGTATTTAACAGAGATTCCAATTTCATATCAAACTTTTCGAAAGGGATATTGAAAGGATTTGGGAAAAATTTAAACTTTAGCATAGAATATCATCCTAATACCAATGGACAAACAAAGAGGGTAAATCGGGTGATTGAAGATATGCTTAAGATGTATGTGATGAATAAACCATCAAAATGGGAAGACTACCTTAACTTGGTAGAGTTTATTTACAACAATGGGTATCAAGAATTTTTAAAGATGAGCCCATTTGAGGCACTTTATGGTAGAAATTGCAACACACCGGTGACTTGGGATGACTCACCAGACTACGCAGTATTTGGGCCAGATCTGCTCTAGAAAATGGAGGAGAAGATGGTAAAGATAGGGCATAATTTAAAGGTTTCCCAAGACAGGAAGAAATTTTTCATAGATAAATCTAGAACCTACAAAGAGTTTAAAGTGGGCGACCATGTGTTCTTGAATGTAAAAGCTAGACGTATTTCCTTGAAGTTGGGAATTTGTTCAAAGTTGGCAGCACGGTACTGTGGGCCATTCGAAATCCTAGAGATAATTTGATCCAGGTCGATATCGGTGGCCGCCCACCTTTTCCAACTGGCTCAAAACAGTTTTCTGGCAATTTTGGCAATTTACTATTTTTAGCAGTTTTAACTTTCGGGGCCATTTTAAGGGCCTAAATGAAGTTTTTTCGGGATAGAGCATCTCAATGATATTTGAGGGCAAGATAGATCCCCCAAAATCAATCTCCTGGAGGATACCTTTCCAATGGGCTATCATACGCCTAAAATGGAGATCATATGCAAACGTTACGACCCCGGGAAGTTGATGTACTAACTTACCCAGACGGGGCCCACATGAATTTTGGCGCTTCATCTCCTAGGGTTAGTTTTTTTGGATGTCTAGGGTTTTTGGAATTCCTGTTTATTGTAAAAATACCTTCAGAGCCTCATTGTAATTATCTTCTTGTGAATTAGCGCAGCCTTCACATCTCTTCTCAGAGATAAGCCGCCACCATTCCAACAAGCTTGTTTCCGCTGCATTTTACAGTTTCAACTTATTTCCTTATTGAATAGAAAACCAATTTTATTGTATATCTGTTATTTTCTGTTAAGCACCTATTAATAATCTGTATTCATTTTTTTATGTTCCTAAAATATGGATCAGTGGTATCAGAGTATCAGAGCGGTCTGCTCCATGTCGTCTTAATGCATGTCCCCAATGAGGTCGGAGTACAAAGAGTTGGGTCTTGAGCTTGTTTCTCTTGAGGACAAAATCTCTCACATTCCCAAGAGACCTCTCATGGTAGGAGAAAATAAATATGATGGGATGGGAGATCCTTTCAAAATATTGATTGAGGAAGCCCTCACGCAACAAAGGAATGAGATGATGGATAGTTTCGCGCAAATCCTTTGGCGACTACCAACAGGCGATGCATATTCTTCGAAGGGAGGCGTCTCACCCTTAAAGGTACAAATAAACTTCTATATTCCTATATTTTAAAGTCATATAGATGCAGATGTTGTAGACAAGTGGTTGAATCTACTAGAAGGGTATTTTTCTGTCCATAACTTTTCAAATAGAGAAAAGATTACTTTTGCGCTCCTCAAACTCGTTCCCCACGTCAAAGATTGGTGGGAAACTTTCTGTGAACAAAAGGAAACAAAGAAACCCTCATTATTTACAGTCACGACCACCTAGGAATCCTTCAGGGATGTTATTAAGGAACAATACTACCCTGTCGGGAGTTATGACAACTTGTATACCAAATGGACCACACTGCGGTAAGAAAGAGACCAAGCAGTGCCAGATTTCACAAATATCTTCCATACCTTGCACACCAAGTTGGGTATAAAAGATTCGGAGCGACATCTGGTGCTCAAGTATCACGGTGCTCTGCATAGATACATCCATACCGAAATGGAACTTTTGGACATCTCATCCTTGGGCGCGGCCTATCGATATGTTGTCAAAATCGAGCAGAAGCTCAAACAAAAGACGTGGCAATTTGGGCCTGGGAACCCCGCACAAAAAAAGACAAGAAAGGGTGGACCCAACCCATAGAAAAAAGGATAGAGAAAATATGGAGAGTATCAGGACAACCAGTCCAATCTGCAAGTAAAGAAGGACACCAGAAAGACAAAGAAAGATACCAGGAAGTGGTGCGACTTCCATAAGAGCCCTTGGCATAACATTGTTGACTGTCGCTCAAAGTAGTCGTTGGTGGCCGAAGTGAAAGCCTCTGAATCAGATGCGGGTTCTGACTCTGAGCCAGAACCAGAAAGGGGAAGACGGATCATTAACACAGAAACCAGTGCCACCGTTGCTACCACCAAGCTCCAGCCTGGTGAACCAGATGAGCCAGAAGAAGGAGAATGCATCTTCCATTCACATATGTGGGTAAAAGGCACCCTCTGCACTTCGTCGTTGATAGCGGTATCTAGAAGAACCTCATCTTAGCAGAGGTCGTCAAGCGGTTGGCCTTGCTGACAACCCTGCACCCACAAACCTACACCATTGGATGGCTCCGCAAAGGAAGTGATCTCCGCATCAGCCAACAGTGTCGACTGTCATATGACATCAAGCCCTTCAAAGACGAGGTATTGTGTGATGTTGCTCCTCTCTAAGTTTGTGATGTTCTTTTGGGCCAACCTTATTTATGGAAACATCATGTTTTATATGAGTCTAGGCCTTGTAGTGTTATTATTACTTTGAACGGGAAATTGTACAGGATACCCGAGGCAGTCCCACCTAGTGTTATTTCCTTGATCTCTACTAAGAAATGCAGGAAGTTCATCTCTTAGACGGGGAATTTTGTCTTCTTCGTGATTTTCTCTTAGAATAAGAAAAAGATGACAACCACATCCAGGGTCTCTGCGGATGACCTCTCCACGCAACAGAAGCAAGTAGATAAGGTCGTGGAAGAACACTCAGATATCTTCTCCTCACCTATCAGGGTACCTCTGCACTGCCAAGTCAAGCACCCCATCGATCTGACCCCCGACACACCACTTCCCAATGGGCCAGTCTATCACCACTCTTTGTTAGAGAATGAGGAGATCAAGTGACAAATCCAAGAAATCCTCCACAAGGGGCACATCTGTCCCATCTCATCGCCTTGCGGGAGCCCAATCATGCTGGTACAGAAGAAAGATGGAACCTGGTGACTATGTATTGATTACCAGGCTCTAAATAAAATCACAGTCAGAAACCGGTACCCAATTCCGCAAATCGACGACCTCCTTGATCAACTCACGGGGGTCAAATACTTCAGTAAGATTGATCTGAAGTCTGGCTACCACTAGGTCCCGATAGAATAGACAGATGTATGGAAAATCGCCTTCAAGTCAAAGGAAGGCCTTTTTGAATGGTTGGTCATGCCCTTTGGTTTGACAAATTCTCCAGCCACTTTCATGAGGATGACAGACGATATCCTGTGACCATTCACCAATACTTTTGTAGTGGTGTATCTAGATGACATTCTTATTTAAAGCAAGACTTGGGACGAACACTTGCAACATATTCAACAGGTTTTTCACACCCTGCGGAAGCACGCTATATGCCAACTTGGAAAAATTCTCCTTCAGCATGGACAAGGTTCATTACCTGGGTTGCATTGTTTATCAGCATGGCATACATGTGGATCCAACCAAGATCCAAGTCATCCATGATTGGCCAGCCCCAACCACACTCACTGAACTTCGGAGCTTCTCTGGCCTTGCCAATTTCTACTGCATGTTCATGTTGGGATTCTCCCATATTGCATGGGCCCTCAACCAAATAACCAGGGGTGGTGGTAAGGCGAAATTTACGTGGGGTCAGTCCTAACAACAAGAGTTTGATGATTTGAAGCAGCGCTTATTCTCAACCCCAATAATTTCCCTACAGACCTGCAACAACCCTTTGAGATCGAGATAGATGCCTCAGACTATGCGGTGGGCACCGTTCTCACTCAGCATGGCCACCCCATGGCCTATCATAGTGAGACACTATCAGATGTTGTATGTAAGTACCCTACTTGTGACAAAGAAATGTACTCCATCGTGCAAGCTTGTCGCTAGTGGAGACATTACATTCTTGGGAAGGAGACAGTCATCCACACTGATGATAAGCCATTGCAGTTCATGCAAACATAAGGAAAATTGCAGAATGATCACCATCAAAAGTGGTCCACATACTTGCAGCAATTCCACCTCAACATCAAGTATAAAATAGGAAGCACCAATCGTGTCGATGATTGCCTCAACAGACTACCAGTCATGACACTCACCACGGTGCTAGAATCTTGCGGCCATGAGACCTTTGGATGGCCCCAACTCTCTGAGATAGACCCGGACTTCACCACCACTTACCAAATGTTGGGTGCAAACACAATTGTCGATAATTTCCATCTTCAGGATGGGTTGTTGTATCATCTGGTCCATATCTATGTTTCATCAAGAAAGCGAGTGAAGTTGATCTGGGAATCCCACTGCAATTGGGTGGCAGGACACTTCGACGTCAAAAAGATAGTGGCGGTGCTACAGAAACATTTCTACTGGCTGAAGCTTCGACAAGAGGTCAGCAAGTATATCAGGTCCTGCACTGCCTACGCTATTGCCAAACCGACCACTAAGAAATAGGGCATGTACACCCCTCTTCCTACTCTTGATAGGCCATGGGAATTCATCTCAATGGAATACATGTCGGGCCTCCCGTCAACCAAGAGGGAAAATGATTGTGTTTTTGTGGTTGTTGATCACTTTTCGAAGATGGCAATTCTGGTTGCCTGCAAGAAGAACATCATAGCAGAGGCCACTGCCAAACTCTTCTTTGAACGATTCTGGGTACATTTTGGAATACCACAAAAAATTGTCTTAGATCAGGACAGTAGATTTCTCAGCACATTTTGGTCAAGCCTTTGGTCACTGCTGGACACAAAGGTCACCAAATCCACGACCTTCCACCACCAGACAGATGGCCAAACCGAGGTCATAAATCGAATGATTGTCCATATCCTTCGCATGTATAATTCAAAGCACCATCGCACATGGGATGAGATCCTTCCCTATGTCCAACATAGCTACAACCGACCCCTGCATAGCTGAACCGGCCACAACCCCTTTCAGGTGGGGTTGGGATTCCAACCATTGGGTCCCATAGATGTTGCACTTCCCCTTGCAGTCAACTTGACCGAATCATCTCCTTCTCCAACTAAAGTTGACAAAGCCACCTGATTCATTGAGCAGATCCAACACATGTGCCAACAGGTTCAGGATATCCTACAGAAGTCTAATGACAAGTACAAGTAGCACCATGATCAACATCGGGTGCCACATAAGTTCCAGGTGGGTGAAAAAGTTTGGTTACACTTGCAGCAAGAATGCCTTATAGGACCCCATCGGAAGCTTATCCCACTCTGTTATGGGTCGTACACCATCACCAAGGCCATGGCGGATAATTCTTTTGAGCTCAACATTCCTCCTTTCCTTGGCCTGCACCCAGTGTTCAACGTGGATCTCCTTCGTCCTTATTTCCCACCATTATTGGACACCTCCGACGTAGCAGAATAGATGACACCAACAGAGCTCAACCCCAACTGCATACAAAAGGAATCCAGTGATAAAATTGTGGACACATAGATCAAGCGCACTCGACAACAAAGGATCCATCTTTATTGAGTCGTCAAAGTAGGGCAACTCCTACACCAAGGCAAGTGGCTCACCCGGGGCCAAATTCAACAGAAATTTCCTCATCTGATGGGGGAACTCAACACAATGGATATAATTTCCTCCTAAGGAGGGAGGATTGATCTAGGTGGATATCGGTGGCCACCCACCTTTTCCAACCGACTCAAAACAATTTTCTGGCAATTTTGGCAATTTACTATTTTTTGCAGTTTTAACTTACGGGGCCATTTTGAGGGCCTAAATGAAGGTTTTTTGGGATAAAGATTCTTAGTGATATTCAAATACATGATTGAGCCTCGAAAATGAATCTCCTCGATGATACCTTTCCAGCGGGCTATCATACGCCTAAAACACAGATCGTATGCAAAAGTTACAACCCCGGGAAGTTGATGTACTAACTTACCCAGACGAGGCCCACATGACTTTTGGCGCTTCATCTCCTAAGGTTAGGTTTTTGGATGTATAGGGTTTTTGGAATTCCTATTATTGTAAAAATGCCTTCAGAGCCTCATTGTAATGATCTTCTTGTGAACGAGCATAGTCATCACATCTCTTCTCAGAGATAAGCCGCCACCATTCCAACAAGCTTGTTTCCGCTGCATTTTACAATTTCAACTTATTTCCTTATTGAATAGAAAACCAATTTTATTGTATCTCTGTTATTTTGTGTTAAGAACCGGTTAATAATCTGTAGTCATTTCGTTCTCCTCATAAAATCTGGATCAGAATTGGTCATGTCACATATATTCTTGCATTGCCTGCATCCTTGTGTATTCATAATGTTTTCCATGTATCATTTCTTAAAAAGTAAGTACCGAATGTTAATCATATTATTTCTTGGAATATGATTCAGGTTGAGCTAGAAGGTGATTTTCAAGTGCAATCAATTTTCATATTGGATCAAAAAGTCAAACATCTCCTTAATCGAGTCATGGAGCTAATAAAGGTACAATGGACCTAGTACGATCCTGCTGATGCAACTTGGGAGCATGAGGATGCTATGTGGGCAGAGTATCTGCATCTTTTTGAAGACTTTTGAAATTTTGTATGTACATGTGTATTTAATGCACTGAGGACATTGCATAAATAAGGGTGAGGGGAATGTAATGTCCCTAATCCGAACCGATTTATAATCGTACATATAGGATGGTGAGTTGTTGGTACCAATTGTAAATGTAAATGTAGATAGATGTTGGTGTGTCATTGGCACCAAATTTTGGTTTTGCACGCACCTGAGTAGTGCACGAGGATTGTTATGAAAGGAAGGGTTCACACATTTCACAATGTTGCATGTACTTGAGTAAGTGCACGGGGATTACCTGGAAGTGCACATCGAATCAATTTATATGTGTGTGTGTGTGCGTGTGTGTGTGTATTTGAGGTCGGATAGCCTGTGTCGTTATGGGGCTGGTGAGATGGGGTGAAAATAGGCCAGTGCGCCTATCCTTGTAAAATGTAATCACACTCAAGTTATTAATAATATCACATCATTGTGCACAGATAGATCAGACGAAAAGAGATGGGGTTCTAAACTCCACCAAAAACGGAAAATGGGGGACTTAAGTCCAATGGATAATTTTATTAATATTTCTGAAAAGTATAATTATGGATATTTATTTATCCTAAGTTACCGAGGGATGGGAATGAGTCGCCAAGTGGATAAATCTAATTATGAAGGTGACAATTGTCCAGATTAAGGAAAGCAATATATATTTCTATCCTTTGTGTATTTTGGGGAATTCATTCATTTCTCATGTGCGGAAGGGGTTGGACCATCTAAGGAAACACGACCATTACCTTATCTGTATAGAAAATCTTGTAAAGGGGTTTTTTGTATGATAACCAAAATATTTTTTGTCGAAGAGGTGGGTTGTTAGGCCCATGAGAATTCTCTCTAGGTGAGAGATTTTTTTTCGAAGAGGTAGGTTGCCAGGCCCGTGCGCATTCTCTCCAGGTGAGAAAATTGTTTTCAAAGAAGTGGGTTGTCAAGCTCATGAGAATTCTCTCCATGTGAGAGATTTGATAGGAATTGTTCCTTAGTGTGTTGGGAATTAGTTACAAGGATCTAAGACTTCATCTCCAACCTGTTGTTGAAGCCTTGGAGGGAAGTGGGGAAGCTTAGGGACTGTTGAGAAGAGAAGAGACGCACTTCCTAGGGTGGGACAAGCATGTGGGGAATGAGATAATGTAGGCTAGTTGCAATAGTGGGAACCTTGGACTGAAAAATTATGGTGATTACCAGATCTTAGCCTGGAATTAGGAATCCTTTTTGCCTAGTGGATTTGAAATTGTATGAGCAACAAAGTCTATGGATGAGAGGAAAGTCTAAGCTCTACGTGCAGTTGGTGAATTTTTATAAAAGATAAGTGTCCTTTATGTGATTGTCTCCTTTAGTGTGTGCTAATTATCTATGTATGATATGGGTTTAAATCTTGTATGATGTTGCATATAAGTAATTGTTGTTATTCTATATAGTGTTTCTTGCACATGTATGTGTGGTGTCAATATTCAGTATTTGTAGTTGTACATGCGGAGTATGATAGTTGTTAGTTATTCTTGTTAATTTAACCTTATAATAATGGTCATGAGTCTCTGAGGTGAGGTTAGAATGGCCATACATGCAAGGAAATACTTTATGCACAAAAAAGGCTAGATTCTCTTGTGTGCATAGGGAAACAATATGCGCATACAAGGAGAACATAATTTGTGTATGATGCCAGAATGGTTGCGTGCGTAGTAGTGATCACATGTTCAGAGTGGATTACATGCATAATAATGTTTTGTGCTCAATATTCTTGTGTGCGCAATTGTATTGTGTTACTTCAGCTATTATAAGTTGTGTAAATAAGAGGAAAGTTGGTGTGGCGTGACATGTTGGTGTGGTGTGTTACTTCAAGTATTTTTTTGCAAACCAATGTTACAGAGTAGAATCTGAGCACTATATTTTGGAGTAACATTGCTTAGTATTAAGTTCGGTAATGTTACAAACTGGTATCAAAGCGCAATACCCAACTAGGAGACTGGGAACGTTACATTTTGGTACTAGAGTAGATTGGTAATTTTGATGTTACAGTTTGGTATCAGAGCATATTGGTAACATAGACTTTACATTTTGGTATCAAATCATTTTGATAGTGTTGGTAACGGGGAGTGTTACAGAGTGGTATTAGAGAGTGGTACCCAGCTAGAAGGTTGGGTACATTACACACATGGAAACTATTTCCCTCCACTGATCCATGTCCATTATTTCCAAATCTGCATGACACATGGCACCACTCTCGTCATGACATGTGGCATGACACGTCACCACCAGGTAGTAGATATCAGGGCTTTCTCGACGACCTATAACCATGAAAATATTTGAATTTCGGCATCTGTGGATTACGAGATGGTTAATTAGGTTAATCCCATGATTAAGGGGGCAGTTAACTGTGTTAACTCTTGGGGTCACTATTCTACGAGATATATGGATAAGATCTCTCCTGCTTAGATCTTATGGCTATCCTGGTTCCTCTCACAAATCTGGTGTGGTAGCGGCTCTAAGGATCAGACGGTGGAGATTTATAGCGTCCATCATCAGATTGATGATTCTCATAAAAGTGGATCTTGGACCTCGACACTTTCCTTATCTCTTATAACCTAAAACCCCTGAGGTTCGTGGTCCAATAATTACAAGGTATTTAGCCACGTTAATATCGAGATTACAATTCTTGTCTTTTACCACTATATCTACGGCTCAGATATGTTGGCTTCCCATATCCAACAACTCAGATATTAAGGCACTCTTCCAAAGGCTTAAGCCCAATAGAGGCCCACACTTGACTTGCTAGCCACTCACAGGTTTACATGTATTGTCCTACGACGTGTTGGTTGCCATGTTGGCAGAGATACATCATGTTAATGTCATATTTACCTCCCCTTGGTTATATGTGATAAGGCATGGGACAAGGGGATAGAACCTTGGTCCCCAAACATCGGCATATCGGGACTTCCAAAGAGATTTGGATTTATGATTTCTTCTAGGGTCCAGTGCTCCAGTACTCCAGGATGCTAAAATTCCTCCTGATATTTACATAATAGATCAATGGTTGGAATTCAACTATTCCTTGATCTAACATCCACCATTGTCGCATTGATCCACAAGGGACTATGATGGGTAACCAACCCATCTTGGATGACTGAGATTGACTCTCGACGTAGGAATCAATGGTTGTCGAGTCTTGCCAATTCTATTCAGTGTTCAATGGATTATAACTTATGCCTTGGGACTTAGTAGTCTCGTAGCCTCACGCTGCATCATTTTGTTGGTTACATAGACATGCCAAAATATACCTCACATGGCGCGATAACTTGAATTTAATACAAGGAATTCATTTCAATTACATATGAATATCTATCCATTAGTGTATCCACAGGAAACAACCATTCATTCGATTATAAAGCATCCATTACAGGCATAATTCATTTCTTATACTCAATCACACAGAGTCATAGAATACTTATCTATTTTGCAAGTTGTAACCAACCAACTAATTGTGGGTGTTATCCTTTCCACCCAACCATAGGCTCAGATGCATTCAATATTATCACTTTGGCCACCCTCGTTCCAAGCCATGATACCACCAGGGAGTCTCTCTCAAATTTTGAGAGTGATTGACAGGTGAAGGCTACTCTCCTTCACACTACTCTTAGTTAATATTTTCTCACACTCACATGGCTCAAAGCCTCTGCTAGGTTTAACAAATGGTTTCCCTGCATCAAGCTCATAGCCTTCACAGCTTAGGTTGGGATTTAGGCCCTCACACCAACCTTGTGACCAAAATTTTCTCTGAGACTCAAATCTCTTTTCCCACACTTGGGCTCTCCCTTTCCCTCTTTTTGATTCTCAGACCAAAAGTCCCTATGCACATACTTGTGCCTTCTTTTCTTGCACACCCTCTCATAGGAAGGTTCTAGACCTTTCCTCTTCCTTCTCTCAAAAGGAACTCTATTTTCCCATGGTTCATCTTGGAAAGTGTGACATGGAACTTGATGGTACCCCTGGATGATAGTTTATGTTGTCCTAGCTAGATCTTCCCATACCTATATTTATTGAGGGTGGTTGGTTTCTCAACCACTAGCCCTTCCTCATTAACTGATTTTCCTTGAAATCAGAGTTCAAAGGAATATCTTAATATTCCCAAATTACATATCTCATTAGAGAAGCTCGGGTTACCTAGTCAGGGCATGATGAACCCCCTCCATAGGCTTCCTCACTCTCTCCTCTAGTGAAATCACGGAAAGTACTTTAAGTCTTCACCCCCACAGTCAATTGTTGGCATTTATAATGTTTTTATGCCATTGCATGGAAACCATAAATCACTATAAATTACACATAATCATAGATTTATAAAGTTGGGTGTTACAATCCGCTCCCCATTCAAATGAACATTGTCCTCAATGTTCTTTCTCAGTAATACATGCCATGACTTTATCCTTCAGTTGCTTCAACATTATCTTCCTTTTTGTCTCTCACAGTCTAATCCTCACTCAAACTCTAGCATTTCAAAATATGCCTACAACAATTTCAACCAACAAACATATTAATTCCACTTTTATGCAAAAACATTCTATTGTTGTCCATAATTCAAGAGGAAAATTTACATTCAGCGTAATACTTGTCTATGTAGTTTATGAATTTGCATCCATATGGTTGTCTCATTAACTTGTCTCACTTGTTTTCCTTGATATACCCATTGTGTGCATGATCCAAATAAACTGATAACAACATTTTCAAGACTCCACTGAGTTCTTTCACATGAGATATTGAAGTCTCCCCTTCCCTGTGGTCACTCACCCTCCACGCTCAGGCTCAAGAATCCATTTCTCTGCTATACAGTTCCTCAGGTGATTCATCTTTCCTGCCAAATATTTATCGCATAAGAATAGTTTCAGAGACTTCACGGAGTCTTACAGCTTAGGTGTCCTTCATGCTTGTTATGTCAAGGTGTCCCTTTGTCCCGTATCACCATGACACATCATTCTATGTGGATAATGGCTTATCATAGGGTTCTTATGTCACTATAGTAATCATTTCCATGCTTTCCAGCTTTGACAACCATCATCTGTCTTCCCTGGATAGATCCTTTTCATCTCACCTGTATCACATGCATACATAAACTCATGAGATTCTTTCATTAGTTTTCAATCAAACTTTTCCATTTTCAATTTGTTCCATACAGGGACTAGATTCACAAGTGTGATATTTCCTTCTCATAACAATTTGGCCTTTTCATAACCAATAGGAATTGGTCCCCCTTATGGAATTATTTTGTTGCCATAGCCAAGACCCTTCTTCTTGCAATTCATTCTTCACACAACCAAACAAATTGTTATTTCTCATGCACATTATATTTTCATTGCACACTTGCAGTGATTTGCAAACAATTTTTAGAATTGTGCATACTAACAATTGCATCACATTCTTTCATTCAATGTTATAAAATATAAAGGAAATAACATTCCTTGCACATGCATTACTTCAACATACCAATCCTTTTCAAATGTAATCAATTCATCATATGAATTTAACCAATGTTCCAATGTCCATGGCCACATTTACACACAATGTACCCTTGCATTGATTTTCGGTTACCAGAGTTTATATGAGGTACTCTTCCATAGTGAGTTGGATCTCTACCAATCTCTCACCTCATGAATTCTCTATCCACATTCATTATTATAGAGGGACTTTCCCTCCTGCTTTGAGTTGATCATAGCCTCAAATCAAAATGCATGAAACTAAAAGTTTCACATGAATGCATTCAAGCATTCTTTCTTTGTTGACAGTCAGGGTGCCAGTATTTGTGGCCGCCCAACTCCCTTCTTTACAATTCTACAACCTTGTAGAGTACTAGAAGATAATTCTTCCATAATGGGAAGTCCCATACATTTCCACTCTCTTATTTCAACATGAACTTCCTCGATGCATAAATCAATGTGTTGTTCCTAAGAACTCTTGTTTCCAATCAATATAGCATAGAAAAACCTCAGAAAAAGTACTCAACGCCTTGAAAAAGAGATAATTTCAGATAATAAGCCTCTTCGAGGGGGCATAGAAAATAATAGCATATGTTAAGAACCAAATATCAATATAGCATAGAAAAACCTCAGAAAAAGTACTCAACGCCTTAAAAAAGAGATAATTTCAGATAATAAGCCTCTTCGAGGGGGCAACCTCCTTTTACCCCACTTAAATGTTCAAGTACAAGATGATTCAAAATGAAAATGTCTCCTTGGTATATATACGAGACTAGGAGGTATAATTACAACTAATGGCCTAAAGCTGACATAAATAAAATAACATTACTAATATAATATGCCCCAATTAAGGGGTAATGAGCCAATATAGGGCTTAACATGCCCCTCCCCTTGAGACAAGTGTTGTCCGCAACGCTTGAGTAACTCTGGATGCTTTTGTATAAAAGATTTATCTTCCCAAGTGGAATCTTCATCTGGTAGTTTCCTCCATTTAATGAGATACTTTGAAATGGATCTATTCCTCAGCTAGCGAATTCTTGTGTCGGTGATGGCTTCAGGCTCCAATATGATTTTTCCTTCCTCATCAAGTTCTAGCAATATAGTTTGAACTAGGATCTTGTTGCCTATAACCTTCTTTAAGCATGAAACATGGAAAACTAGGTGTACTCATGAAGATGCAGGCAGCTCCAATTTGTATGCCATAGTACCAATCTTTTGCAACACCTTATAAGGGCCATAGTACTTTGGTGATAAT
>ML794608.1:2452-31766 GCA_009831015.1 Picea engelmannii
AGGAACTCAGGCCATTGACCCTTCTGAAGGTAACAGATAGGTTTACATCATTAATGATCATAGGGATGATGAAAATAATGTGTAACAGTAAGGGAGAAAATCATAAAAACTATGTAAATGTTGGAAAGAAAGGCTTTGTACATTTACCAAAGGAATAAATAATAATGTGGTATAAGTGTGCAGATATAGAAATGGGTGCCCTAGTTTAAGATGTCTTGGCCTATGAGGGAGTAAGTGGAGCGGGGAACTAGTGGGGTTTGGGGGATCCATAGGTGGGTTTCTGTATGGGGTAAATGAATGGAGGGAAATCTGCAGATGGGAAAACTAATTGTGGATGAAATGGAGGGCTAATAATACAACAAAGGCACAATCAAAAGATAATTGGTAGGAGAGGTCCTAGGAGTCCATTGGCAAAGCTAGAAAAATGAGGAGAAGGACTATGTGGTTGATTCTCAAATATGAGTAAGACTATTGAGACTCCCATCCCTAGGGGGTGAAAGAAGCATAAGTGCTAAAGTGACATGAAGGGGACTATAAATGGGACAACTCATTTAAGGGAGAATACTACCAGGTGATAGTACTGAAAATGCAGTGGAGGTGAGAGTACTGTAGAGACATATGGGGGGATCCTAGAGGCGAATGTCAGAGGGTGTGACTAGGAGATGCAATTAATATTTAGAGGGAATGACTACATGCGAGTGTCGATCATATACCTGAAGGGGTTGTGCTCATGTGTGATGACCAAGTACCTGCATACATGAAAATTGAATACTTGACGTGAACAATATCTGTAGATAAAGAACATATAACAATTATTCGAAGATCCCAGGGGGTTGAAGATGGATGGTGAACCAGGGAATGTGACTGTGTAGGTGGTGGGATCTTGATCTCATGGTTGAAGATGTATCGGAAAACAGACACTCAGAGCTCCTGTAATTGAGGATGGAATTTTGGAAAAAGGGACTATATATAGCTGTAGGGCCCACATTGCCACCTCATTTGTACCTGCTACTATAGTGAGTTAACGAGAGGTTCGAGAGGAGATTTGTAGATTCTGGGAGTTTGAGCCAGCCGATCCAAGGTTTGCGAGAGCCAGGTTAGTGTTCGTATCCTCCTGCATAGTAATTAGGATTTCTATTTTGGGAAGAGTTATACGGGTGGCCATACGGAGGGACTTTGTGAGAGTGACCCCCCCAATGAGCAGGCGATCGAAGGATTCCCGCGCTTGGGTGCACAACTGTAATTGGGACATCCATGGATGGGGGCTCCCAAATGGGGAAAACAGGCGCACATTGTATGCGTGTCTATTCAAAGCACAACTGCTCACGTGTGCGTGACTATTTCTCTGACAGTTGTGCATGTGTGCGCAACTGTGTAGAGGGTAGGTGTGCATGAATGCGCACCTATGTGTGTGATAGGGGTGCATAGATGCACCCCTCTTTGAATAACAGGTGCGCATATGTGTGTGCCTGTGGGGAAAACAACTTCACACATGAGGCAAAGCTGGGGGAGTGTAAAAAAATTGTCTTTTTTGAGATTTGGGGTGTTTTTATAGGTTGTGATGACTGATCAAGTCCTGTGTATGTGGATGCAGGTGACCTGTTGAGGATGTCGGTCCACTGGAGGGAGAGAGATTGGACGTGCCTTAGAGAGGTAGTGAGAGATGAAGAGCCAGGTGTCTGGGGACCTTTGGTAGCCTATGGGTTGCTAAAGTTCTTTGACTACTGACTATTGCATGCACAAGAGTACCTGCCACAATTTTTGATATCTATGTGGAGCGTTGATATGCATTGCTTCATTGTACGGGGAGAGTATCTCAAATTCTCTGTGATAGAGGATGTGTATTTCTTGACTGGGCTCCCTTTTTGGGGAAGCCACTTACTTGTTGATCCCGTGTTTTTAGGGGATGGTCAGTTGGCTGACTTGGCACAGACATATTGTACCGGGGAGGACTTTATGTTAGGCTCAGTGGTGAGGATTGGGGCGATGGACACTCTTGTGCATCGTTGCATTGCAACAATGATTGTGAGGGTCTATGGATCCCTCGCTACTCAACAGATCAGTGGTGGTTAGTTGAGGATCATGCAGAGGGCTCTAGGTGGAGAGAACTTTGTCTGGGGCTTGATGCTACACACCAATATGATAGGGAAACTTAACCGGTGTTAGGCTACCGAATTTGGTGATTTTTCCTTTGGGTCTATCTTGGTGGCTTGGTTCTTAGAGAGGGTGCCTATGTTGCACCCGAGATTGTTTTGGATGCGTCGGGTGCACGAGAGACACGATTGATGCGATGGGAAACTATCTTGGTTCATCATGGAGGTGTGGAGGGTGGCCATTACTTTACAGTTGAGCTAGAACATGTGTGGCATCAGATGCCATAGATCATCCTACGATACCCATATGGTGGGATGGATTGTCGTTGGGATCCCGATATGGTCTTACCTCCTGGAGAGGTTTGGGACCATAGAGGTATGTTGATGTATTTGATGGTTTGATTAGAATAACATATGTTTTATGTATGGATGGAAGTTGATACTATATCTTGTTTGTTGTGTGTGTGTAGATGTGGGGCCATGAGGCTGAGAGATGGAGTTGGTTAGAGTGTCGTCTCGCCATGGGCTGGAGAGACCATCGTGGGGGGATCCACGGGCAGGAGAGAGACATCAGAGGGATGAGGCTGGTGTGAGGCTAGTGGATGCTGATAGAGCTGGTAGGAGGCATCGATATAATTACCCTGGTGTGAGGCCTTCACATGCTCCATCAACAAAGGCTAGCAAAGTGCTAGAGGAATTTCACCACCGATTGGAGGTAGTTCTACAGGGAGTGCTCGAAGGTATGTGGACCTAGATCCAATATGAGCTAGTCTTGGAGCAATGTGTACAGGGACAGGCATAGTTGCAGACCCTGATATATCGAGCAGTAGTAGCGATATCAACAATGACAGGGTGACTGCCACCTGGACCGGGCAGACCACCAGTTGGTGGGGCCCTGCTTCCTGATAGAGGACCTAGTGGAGGTGCTCTAGTAGCACCATGAGTGATTGATGTAGTTATTTTTGTTTATAGAGGCCTGTGAGCCCATATGTATAGGGTAGTGTTGTTGGCATAGGGGAAGACCCAGGGTTTGGTTCTAATGGCGCATCAGCAAGCCCTAACTACTGGCCCTTTCGGTAACACCTACGAAGTAGATGCAATCTCACCCGAAGTAGCTATAGGGGGTTGCAGGACATAGATGTCTACAACCAGAGGAAACGTAAAGTGGATCTAATACAACAACAACACAACATCTAGATATCGGTTACCAACTTAGACCTACTTCACACATTTATCTGTCATATCTAACATAATAAGGTAACAACCATATATCAAAGGGATAAAGAACACAACATCAATCAAACACAACAACAAGATGTACGTGGTTTACCGTCTCCCTTGGGCTACTTCCACAGAACTGTGCTTTATAATATATTAAGTGAAAGAATACAGTCCTATATGTGCTCTTAGCTAGCATATATTATCTCTTTTTCTCTTCTCTCTTTATCCCTTCCCTATGCACCCAGCGGTAGGGTTGATCTTCACACCCAAATAAATATATTACAATACAAAATTCTCTCTCAGCATAATCCTTCCCTCTCAGTAATAACAAAAATCACTCATCATCACATCAACGAACCAACGATGATAACAAAAACCCATCCTAGGTCCTCTTGACCTTTATTTATACATTACAATAGCTCACCAATAGCCTTAGGCTAAAACCTAAGTGTCAAAACCCTAGATACCAAAACCCTAGGTGTCTAAAACCCTAGGTCAACTTGACCCATGTTTCAGGGCTTCACAAGCCCGTCTTTCCTTCTTTCTCAAGCGATGCTCTCGAAGCATCTACCAGTGGATTTTTTCTCCTGTTAAGTTGTCCACGATCCCTCTTTCTTGTTGATTTGTCGTCCCCGATCTCCTCATCCAATGACTTTATTTCTCTTACTTCTCTCCATATTTTCTGCTCTTCTACTCACTTCGACCTAGTATCAGTCACTGTTCTTCTGCACAATTCACATTTTGTCTTTTTTGCCTTAATATTTGATTTCTTCCAGAACCGAGGGCCAACATTCCCCCAACACTCACCTGTGACTCGTTCCAAGTCACTTCATATATGATCCTTTTGTTTTTCTTTGACTTTAGGCTACACAGAGCAGCCTGTGATTTCTGCTCTTTCTTCCCCCACTATGTGCATTCTGTCTTTTCTGTGTCTGGTACCCAGTTTCAACTACACCTGGTACCTAGACCCTTTCTCCTTCTCTTTTTATCGAGGGATGTGAGGCAGCTAGTTATCATAGTAAAATTTCAACCGGATCCCCTTCACCAATCCTTCCTTCCATTCTCCATTCAAAGTCCTCAACTACACAACTCCTCCTTCTGTAACATGGACAACCTCATATGGTCCTAGCCATGGGTTCTGAACTTCCCTGGATGCTTCATGAATTTTCTGTCATATACTAGTACCAGGTCTCCTTGCTTAAATGATTTCTTCTCGATATGCATGTCACGGTAGGCCTTTTCTCTTTCCTTCTTCATGTGATGATGGAATCCTCCAATGAATCAGTCTTCCTCTAGTTTGACCAACTGTGCAAGCCTCTCTAGAATAGTTCCAGTGATATCCATATATGTAAAGGTTTTGATTCTTAATCTAGGGACCAAATATTCCATGGGGACAACTGCTTCTAGAACATAAACCAACTTAAAGGGGGTCTACATTGCTAAATTCTTGCAAGTGGTTCTATATGCCCATAGTATTGTTGGTACTCTTAAATATCAGTCATCCCTGTTCACACTGCAAATCTTCGTTAGCATTGTTTCCAATATCTTATTGAATTCTTCAATTGTCCCATTCACTTATGGATGGTAAGGTGTGCTCTTCTGATGATGAATTGAAAATTCCTCAGTCAAGGATTCAATGGTTTTATTAATAAAATGTGTGACTTGATCGCTCATAAGGATCTTTGGGCATCCAAACATGGTTATGATGTCATAAAATATGAAGCGTACAGCTGTAGTTGCACTATAATATTTAACTTCTCTTTCTTTGAACCATCTAGTCAAGTACTTTGTCGCAGTGATTATGTACCTTGCTCCTCTGCACTTTCCTGGTGGGTTTATAGGTCCCACAAAATCAATGGCCCATTTCTCAAATTCTTGTAAGGTTAGTTGGGGTGCTAATGGAATTTCATCTCTTCTAGATAGTTTCCCAACTCTTTGGCATACATTGCAGGCTCTGCAGTAGTCTTTATCATCTTTGTGTAAAGTAGGCCACCAAAGGCCAGCTCTAAGAACCTTCTGCACTGTTGCTTTTCCTGTGTAGTTTCCACCTGCGAGACCTTCATGAGATTCTGCTAATATCAATGGTCTTTTTTCTTCCATAACACATATCCTCAAGATCTCATCAGAGACCATATTATATATTTGTCCATCTATAAGTAAAAATTTTGTGGTGCACACTACCAGTTATTTCTTTTGGGCGATTGTATATTCACTAGGTGCCATTCCTGTGGACAGGAACTGGACTATCTTGATGAAGTGATCATCAATCTTTCTAATGGCTAGAAACTGTGCATCTGATAATGTCTCCTCCAAACTAGTAGGTTCCTCGCCATGTTCCAACCTTGACAAGTGGTAAGGGCCTTTGTTCATTCTCCCTGGATTAACAACGATATCAAAATCATATTCCTAAAATAGTAGAATCCATATTCATATTCTTCCCCCCAACACTGGCTTGTTGACTAGATATTTAAACACAGAGTGATCAGTAAACATTTTAAAGTGTCCTTCCAACAAGTAGTGACAAAAATTATGCAGCGCATACACCATGGCTAATCCTTCTCTCTCAGTGGTGGTGTAATTAATCTCAGTTGTTGATAGCTTCCTGCTAGCAAAGGCAAATGGGTGGTCAATGTCTCTAGTTCCTAGTTTTTCTATAAATGCTCCTAATGCGATAGAATATGCATCAACATGCACATGAAATTCCTTGCTCCAATCTAGGAAAACTAGAATAGGTGTAGTAACCATTTTCTATTTCAGTGTGTCGAAGATCTATTGTCATTCTTTTGTCCAATGAAACTGACAGTCTTTCTTCAAAATCTTCTCCATGGGTGTTGTGATCTATGCATATCCTTTAATGAACTTCCTGTAGTATCCAGTACGTCCTAGCGTAGTGCGCAACTATTTGACTGGAGTAGGAGGGGGAAAATAAACTATAATGGCAATCTTAGATGGATCTACCAGCAATCCCTAATTACACACAATTGGCCTAACAACACTCCAAAGGGTGAAAAGAAGATGCACTTCTTTAGGTTTAGGGAAATATGACATTGCCTGCACTTATCCAACATTAGTATTAAACATTCGATACAATTTTGCAACAAACTAAAAACACTCCAATCATCAAAATATGCTTCCATAAATTTATGTAAAAACTCCTTGAATGCTTTGACCACCACCCTAGAAAAGATGGATGGCCCATTCTTCAATCCAAATAACATCACTGTATAAGTTGCCATTGTCCACAATCCGTCTTTCTTGCTGATATGTCTTCCTCGATCTCCTCATCCAACGACTTTCTTTCTCTTACTTCTCTCCATCTTTTTTTCTCTTCTGCACACTTCGACCTAGTATTAGTCACCGTTCTTCTGCACAATTCACATTTTGTATTTTTTGCCTTAATCTTTGCTTTTTTATAGAACCGAGGGCCAACATGCCCCCAACACTCACCTGTGACTTGTCCCGAGGCACTTCAGATATGATCCTTTTGTTTTTCTTTGACTTTAGGATATGAAAAGTAGCCTGTGATTTCTGCTCTCTCCTCCCCCACTGTGTGCAGACTGTATTTTCTGTGTCTGGTACCCAGTTTCAACTGCACCTGGTACCTAGACCCTTTCTCCTTTTGTTTTTACCGAGAGCTATGAGGGAGTTGGTTGTCATAGTAAAATTTCAACCGGATCCCATTCACCAATACTTCCTTCCATTCTCCATTCAAAGTCTTCAACTACACAACTCCTCCTTCTGTAACATGGACAACCTCATATGGTCCCAGCCAATGGGTTATAAACTTCCTTGGATGCTTCATGAATTTTCTGTCATATACCAGTACCAAATCTCCTTGCTTAAATGATTTCTTCTTGATATGCCTATCATGGTAGGACTTTTCTCTTTCCTTATTCATGTGTTGATGGAATCCTGCAATGAATCGGTCTTCCTCTAGTTCGACCAACTACGCAAACCTCTCTAGAACAGTGACAGTGTCATCCATATATGTAAAGGTTTTGATTCTTAATCCAGGGACCAAATATTCCATGGGGACAACTACTTCTAGAACATAAACCAACTTAAAGGGGGTTTGCATTGTTAGCTTCTTGCAAGTGGTTCTATAGGCCCATAGCATTGTTGGTGCTCTTAAATATCAGTCATCCTTGTTCACACTACAAATCTTCATCAACATTGTTTCCAAGATCTTATTGAACTCTTCAACTGTCCCATTCACATATGGATGGTAAGGTGTGCTTTTCTGATGATGAACTGAAAATTCCTTAGTCAAGGCTTCAATGGTTTTATTAATAAAATGTATGACTTGATTTCTCATAAGGATATTCAGGCATCCAAACCTGGTTATGATGTCATAAAATATGAAGCGCGCAGTTGTAGTTGCACTATAATATTTAACTTCTCTTGCTTCGACCCATATAGTCAAGTACTATGTCACAGTGATTATGTACCTTTCTCCTGTGTGCTTTCCTAGTGGGTTTATAGGTCCTACGAAATCAATGGCCCATTTCTCAAATGCTTGTAAAGTTAGTTGGGGTGATAATGGCATGTCATCTCTTATGGACGGTTTCCCAACTCTTTGGCATACATTGTAGGCTTTGTAGTAGTCTTTATCATCTCTGTCTAAAGTAGGCCACCAGAGGCCAGCTGTAAGAACCTTCTGCACTGTTTCTTTGCCTGCGTAGTGTCCACCTGCGATGCCTTCATGAGATTCTACTACTATCAATGGTATTTTTTCTTCCATAACACATCTCCTCAAGATCTTATCAGGTACCATCTTATATAGTTGTCCATCTATAAGTGAAAAATTTGCGGTGCACACTACCAGTTATTTCTTCTGGGTGATTGTATATTCACTAGGTTCCATTCATGTGGACAGGAACTGGACTATCATGACGAAGTGATCATCAATCTTTCTAATGGCTAGCATCTATGCATCCGATAGTGTCTTCTCCAAACTAGTAGGTTCCTCACCATCTTCCAACCTCGACAAGTGGTCAGGGCCTTTGTTCATTCTCCCCGTCTTAGCAACGATATCAAAATCATTTTCCTGAAATAGTATAATCCATATTCATATTATTCCCCCCAACACTGGCTTGTTGACTAGGTATTTCATCACAAAGTGATTAGTAAACATTTTAAAGTGTCCTCCCAACAAGCAGTGATGAAAATTATGCAACGCATACACCATGGCTAACCCTTCTCTCTCAGTGGTGGTGTAGTTAATCTTAGTTGTTGATAGCTTCCTTCTAGCAAAGGAAAATGGGTGGTCAATGTATCTAGTTCCATGTTATTCTAGAAATGCTCCTAATGCGATAGAAGATGCATCAACATGCACGTGAAATTCCTTGCTCCAATCTGGGAAAACTAGAATAGGTGTAGTAACCATTTTCTATTTCAGTGTGTCGAAGCTCTATTGGCATTCTTCTATCCAATGAAACTGACAGTCTTTCTTCAAAAGATTCTCCATGGGTGTTGTGATCTGTGCATATCCTTTAATGAAATTCCTGTAGTATTCAATATGTCCCAGTGCAGTGCGCAACTATTTGACTGAAGTAGGAGGGGGAAAATCAACTATAATGGAAATCTTATATGGATCTACCAGCAATCCTTTCTTACAGAGAATATGGCCTAGCAGCACTCCAAAGGGTGAAAAGAAGATGCACTTCTTCAGGTTCAGGGAAATCTAACATTGCCTTCACTTATCCAACATTAGTATTAAGCATTCAATATGATTTTGCAACAAACTAAAAACAGTCCAATAATCAAAATATGCTTCGAGGAATTTATGTAAAAACTCCTTGAATGCTTCGACCACCACCCTAGAAACAATGGTTGGCACATTCTTCAATCCAAACGACATCACTCTATACTGGTAGGATACCCATTCTGTGGAAAATTTGGTCTTGTGACGATCTTCCTTGGAAATCCTAATCTGATGGTATCCTGGAAATCCATCAATGAAGGAGTAGGCCTCTTGTCCTCCCACGTTATCTAACACTTTGTTGATAAATGGTGTAGGGAATGGGTCATGAAAATAGACATCATTCAACTTCCTGAGATATACACAGATCCTGATTTCTCCAGTCTTCTTATCCTGCACCACCATAGGGCTAATAGACTTTGACTCTTCAACAGGTTCTATGATTCCTGCTTCCAACATTCTGTCTAATTCAATCTTCACTTTCTCCTTATATTTAGGATTCAATTTGTAGGGTATTTTTTTAACTGGCCTTACATCTGGCTTCAAGGGGATGTTCATCTCTCCCATGGGCCCTTTAATTCCCTTCATATCAGTGAACTTAGTGTTGCACCTCTTTTTTCACCTAAATGAGCAAACTAAGGGTGCTTACGATCCCAGTTGGGTCAGCCAGGCAAGACAACAGTAGAGGAGAGAGTTATAAGTGTAAAGCATAAAAGATAAGAAAAGAATTAAACTAAGAAGGATAACAACAATTAAACTATAGTGCATAAGGATATTAGAACAAGAAAAAAATAAGACACATGCCACCAATGGAAAGGATTGTATTAGTGGAAAGAAAACACCAAAGATAAAGGGAGACTTTGGGTCCCCTCTTCCTCCAAGGGAGGGCTCTTGGACCCCCAAATATTGAGCTCTTCTTACAAATGAGGAACTAGAATGAAATGGTGAAGAGAATCAAAAGAACATTCAATCTAGAGGTGATATGAATGGGTAAATGAAATGGTGATAGAATACTCTTGATGAGGAAAGAGGATCCTCCAAGAGAATATCAACAGCATAAGAATACAAATGAAGTTTTTGAAAATGTAGTGCACCCATGGCCTCTTTTTATATCATAACTTTGAGGCATTATTCAACTAGATTTTAGTGTGAACAAGGGGCCATTTCGGGAACCCTTAGGTCTTTGACCAGCCACCCAGCTGAATTCAACCAAGATTTGGATGTCAAATAGACTTGGAAGATGAACCAGAAGTAGGTGGGAGTCTGAACAATATCATAAATGCGTCATTTTGAGGGATGCATAGTTTTTTTCATCCACAATCACGCATTGTGCACATGTGTGCTTTTTCCTACATTTCTGAATGGCGCATGTGCACGCGCTCCTTGTGTAGTCTTAGCACATGCTGATTTTATTGTTGATTGTATAGTTTTGGGCCTTTTGGAAATGCATTTTTGGTCCATGGGTGAACTAATAGTTGTTTGAAGATGCTGGATTCTTGTAACCATTTGCGGATGGAATTTCAGTGATAACAAATGCCCCCCTGATGGATGAGGATAGGAGCATATGGATAGCCGAAATTCATCAATGTTTCTTCTACTGAGAGTACCTATGTAAGAAAGAGTGTTGTGGTGAGTGTTAAGAGTGATCTAGTGGAAGGAGAGGGGAACCTGTAGGACCCAAGCCTTTCCCAAGGTGTGGGAGAAAAAATAAAACTGTGTACAAACAAGGCGGGCATGCCCCATGCTCGTGTCATGTAACTCAAAAATATGTAATACAGTAACTGACTGTGTTGTGGATGTAGATCACTGTAGTGCCCTATGGGGCAGTTTGATAATAATAGAGGACAATTATGATGGTGAACAAGACTCTAAAAAAGGGTAGGGACACTTGTGAGAAGTGTCGATAATGTGCAAACATTGATAGTCTATCAAATTTCATAGGTCTTTAGCTAAGATAAAAGAACTGCAATAGTCTCAAAGTAAAACCCACCGTAACAAGAGATAGTGTTGAATTCGAATGTTATGGGGGTCAATGACAACAAAGAACAATGGTGGTTTTCCCTGTGTGGTCCGAGGCTCATCATTGTAAAGGTAATGAGAGTCAAGATACTTTCACTCATCTGGAAACCATGCCGATGTCGACAGAAAGGGAGATGTGACTTCAAGAAGAAAAGGGATTCTTGAAATCCATTGGATGAGATCAGGAACTAATGAGGTGCATGGATGAATTCAATATGAGGTAAGGCTCAAGATGGCCCTTGATTGGGGAGATATGCAAAGTGGCAACAACCATAAAATTGAATCTAGCATCATGGGGATGACTAGACGAGGGTGAGTTGTGCCAGAGGCGCAACAAAATGGAAAAACACAGAGATCAAAAAAGTATATGGAATGTAAGATACTCAGGGTTTATGGATAATGTCATTTATGAGAGGGAGTGAAAAAATGCACCAACCAAGGGTGACAAGGGTTGCTTTGCTAGAAAAAAGGAAGGTCGCTAAAGGCGAAAAAAACAAGCTATGGAAATGCGGGGAAAAAGGTTTTGTACAATTACTTAAAGAATAAAGAATGAGTTGGGATGATTGTGTAGATACAGAAATGGGTGCCCCAATGTAATATGGATTGGCCAATGATGACGCAAGTTGTTTTGGAAATAAGTGGAGGGTGAGGGCCCCATAGGTGGGTTTCTGTATTTAGGGAAATGTATGGAGGACAATCTGTAGATGGGAAAACTAACAGTGGATGAAAATGGATGGTTAATGATACTGTGGGGATGCAACTAAAATAAAACCATGATGAATTAACCTCGGAGTCCATTGGGTAGGCTAGCATAATGAGGAGAAGGAGTATGTGGTTAGTTCTCGATTATGCATAAGACTATCGAGACTCCCATATCTAAGGGGTAAAAGTAGCATGAGTGTCAAAGTGACAAGGGATACTATGAATGGGACAACTCATGTGGGGGAGGGTGCTACCAAATGATAGTATTGAAATGCAGTAGAGGGGAAAATACTACAGAGTTAGACATTGGGATCCTATAGGAAAAGATCGGTGGGTGTCATTGAGAGATGCAATTTGATATTCAGAGGGAATGACTACATGCCAGTGTCAATGATATACCTGAAGGGATACTATTGACGTATGATGATCAAGTACCTGCACACATGAAAAGTAAATACCCAACGTGAACAATATCTGAAGAGAAAGATCATATCATAGTTATTCAATAATATGTGAATGTAAGCATGCCTACCTGAGTGTTAGATGAGAAAAATGCCCCCCGGGGGCTGAGGATGAAAAATGGACCAGGGAATAGAATTGTGTAAGTAACGGGGTCCTAATCCTGTGGCTGAAGACGGATCTAAAAATGGGTGCCTGAAGCACCCATAATTGAGTCTGGAAGTTTGGAAAAATGGACTATATATAGCTATAGATCCCATAATGCCACCTCATTTGTACTTGTTTTCTTATTGAGTGGACGAGCGATTTGAGAGGAGATTGGGAGATTCCAGGTGATCGAGGTAGTTGTTCCAAGATCCATGATTTTCAAGTTAGTCGTCGTATCCTCCTTCATAGGAGTTAGGTTTTTTTTTTTTAGGCAGGGTTGTACGGGGGTCGTACATGGGATTTAGTGAGTGTGGGCCCCCCAGTGCATGGGAAATCAAAGGATTCCCATGCACATGTGAGAAACTGTATCCTTGACAGCCGTGCATGACAGTGATTAAGTGAGGAAAATAGGTGTGCATGGGATGCATGCCTGTGTGAATCACAGGTGCACATGCATGCGTGGCTGTGGTCTGGACAGTCGTGCATATGTGCACAACTGTGTGACGAACAATCGCACCTTAAGGCATGCTTGTTTTTGTGACAAGGGCGCATGCATGCACCCCTGTATTTCTGACAAGAATGAATGTGTGTGCGACTGTGGGATAAGCAGACACGCATATGTTCACGCCTGTGGGGAAAATAGTTGCGCCATTGAGGCAAAGTTGAAAAAGTGTAAAAACTTAACTTTTTTGGAATGTTTTTTTTTTATGGGTGATGATAACTGATTGAGTAATTGAGTACTGTATATGTGGATGCAGGTGACCATTCTTGATGATATGTGTGTGTATGTATGGATATACATTTTGGGATATTTCTTATGTTATCATGTATTTTATGGTTTTTGTTGATGATGTTTAATTTATATGCTGTGAAATATTTTTATGTATGTGTACTGGTAGCTTGATGTGATAAATGTCAATCTAACACTAGGTTATCCATGTTATCTGCTATTTGATTAAGTTGTCTTGGAATCTATGTAAATGTAATGGAATCAAAATGTTGAGATAAAAGTCTAACTTGCAGGTATTTGTGAAAGAGGCAAGGATCGCGGACACGGTACATATTGTTGAGTTGGACAACGACAATTTCGGAATCTAGTAAGATGCTAAGGTGACGAATATGATGGTGGATAGCCTTGGCAAGGAGACCAATGATGGCACTGTATTCTGCTTGGTTGTTGGTTGCCGAGCCCAAACATATGCCGTTGGAGTGGAGCTGTTCATGTGAGGGGGAATAGAGGGCCCAAGGGGCCGAAGTGAGATTATGTGTCCAACGGCTAGCTCCGTTGGCGTAACTGATGTGGTAGGCTGATGGAGAAGGAATTTTTCAATAACACAAATGCTAACATAGACGCAAGGTGTGTGGAAATAAGATTAAAAACTATAAAAAAAATCATACGAAAAAGAAAAGCCTAGTGTAGAATGGCTATGCTTAGGCGTAAAATTTATTTAAGTACAACTCGTTGACAAGTTCTTTGAGAGGGTGGCCTTCGGGAGAGGCCAAAATGTATGCACCTTTAGTGAGGCAATGTTGGACGATGTAAGGTCCATGCCAAAGTGACTCAAATTTTCCATGATCGAGGGTGTCATGAGCGATATCATAAGTAAGGACGAGGTCGCCTTTGTTGAATGAGTGAAGGTTGGCATGGAGATCAAAGGTGGCCTTTGACCATTTTTTGGTTGCCTCGTTGTTCTGTAATGAAGATCGACGATCCTCATCCAGGGACTCTAATTTCAGCAAACGATGCTCCATTGGAGCAGTGTTGGGTAATAGCTTAATAGTGGTGCATAAGGTGGGATTTCACTTTCGATGGAGAGAGTGGCCTCAACCCCATGGACAAGATGAAATGGTGTGAATCCAGTGGAAGTTTTCATTGTCGTGTGATAAGCCCATAGCATGGAAAATAACATATGATGCCAATTGGTCTTATGTTTGTTAACCGTGCACTGCAAAATGGTTTTGAGGACCTTGTTGACTGCCTCTACCTGTTCATTGGAATGAGGGTAGTATGGGGAGGCAAACTTGTGGGAGAAACCTAAATGAGAGGAGAGTTCGACAAAGATCTCATTCTCGAAGTGTTTCCCATGATCGGAGACTAGTTGTAGGGGGACTCCAAAGCGGGAGATGGCATGGTTGAAGAAGAAGTGTGTTGCGGTGTCAACGGTGTTGTTAAATGTAGGAATGGCTTCAGCCCACTTTGTGAAGTAATCGACTGCCACAACGATGTATTTGTGTCCATTGATGGATGAAGGGTTGCAAGTCATGAAGTCTATGCCCCATTTGCAAAAGGGGCTCGTAGTAATGAATGGGTCTAGAAGAGAATGTGGTGCTCGTGCTTTGTTGGCATAAAGCTGATAGTTGTTACATCACTTCACATCCTTGACACAATTGTGAAACAATGTGGGACAAAAATAACCGATGTGAATGATTTTTTGAGCGGTGGACATCCCTGAGAGGTGGCCCCTGCAAGCGCCACTGTGGTAGTCTTTTAAGACTCGATTGGCCTCGTCGATAGTCAGACATCGGCGGAGCGCAGTGTCGATGCTACACCGATATAAGATATCATCAATAAGTAGGTAGCAGGGGGCTTGGTGACGAATATGTCAATGATCAACTCGAGAAAGGTGGTTTCCAAATTTATATGTTTGGAGGTAGACGAAAAGATCGTTGTACCATGGGTCATCCAAGGGGATCTAAAAGAGATGTTCATCGGGGAAGTCGGTATTGACGGGGGAACTGGTAGTATCGGAGGGAAATTACATAATGAGTTCAGCGAGGATGAGGGATTTCTTCCTCTTGGGTGTTGAAAATTCGAGGTCATACTCCTGAAGGATGACGATCCATTGGGAAAATTTTCCATTAATTTTTCGATGGCTAAGTAAGTAGTGCATTGTGTTGGAATATGCGATGACTTTGGTAGTTCGAAGAAAGATGTAATGGTGCAACTTTTGGACTGCGAGGACAACTACAAGAGCCAGTTTCTTTTCATGATTGTATTTCAAGGGTGCCCCTGAAATATTTTTACTAATGTAGTAAATGACATGCTCATGATCATCGTCCCCTAATTGGACAAGAACTCCTTCTATTCAGATGGTTGAGGTCGAGATATATAGGATAGAGTCATGGTTATAGTTAGGTGGACTAATCAACGAGGCATTGTAGAGGGTCATTTTGATATCATCAAAAGAGTTTTGGGCATGTTCATTCCAGTGGAATGGGATATCATGACATAAGAGGCGAAGGAATCCATGTGCCTGAGTGGCATAGTCGGGGACAAAGTGGCATAAAAATTTATCTTTTCCTTGTAGGCTCTGTAGTTGGTGTAAATTATGTGGTGGGGGGATTTCCGTGATGGCTTGGAACTTGAGGGGGTTGACTGTAATTCCACATTGGGAAACGATAAACCCAAGGAGGCACCTAGCAGTGATGCATAAAATGCACTTGAGGGGATTCAAGTGGATGTTGTATTGATGACACCATTGGAAGATGATTCGTAAATCATTGAGATGCTGAGTGCATTTTTTGGAGCGAGCGGTGAGATGGTCCAAGTAGGAAAGAATGATTTGAGCTAGGTCATGAACAATATATGTCATGGTGCATTGGAAAGTGGCTCCAGCCTTCTTGAGACCGAAGGGCATGACACGATACGCAAAATCTCCCAGGGGGTATTAAATGTGGTTTTGTACTGATCGGTTGGGTGAATTTGAATTTGGTTGGAGCCAGAGAAACCATCCATGAAGGATAGAGCCTCGTGACCAGTGCAATCATCGATAATTTGGTCGATAAAGGGAATTGGAAAGTTTTCTTTTGGACATGCGTGATTGAGATCATGAAAGTCTCTATAGACGTGGATAGTGCCCTGGATTTTGTTGACAAGGACGAGGTTGGAGACCCATGATGTATATGCGATGGGGTATATGAACCCTGTAACGCATAATTTGTCAATTTTGGCCTTGATGGCCACCGCTTTGGATGGGTGTAGCACATGCTATTTTTGACGAACAAGTGTGATATCAAACTAGGTGTCGGTACGATGTTCAACAATAGAGGGATCAAGGCCAGGCATCTCTCTGTATGACCAGGCAAAGATGTCTCGGTATTCCTACAATAGAGCTTTGTAGGTGGAAATTTCTTCAGGAGAGCATGCGGCGCCAATGGTTATTTCCTCTATGACTCGATATTTGATGGAAATATCGATTTTGATGGTGGGGAAAATATTGGCCATATTTCCTTCTTCAAATGCATCGAGTGCAGGGATGGGGTTATTGAACCAATCTATATGTCCCGATGGGAGAAAATATTTGGTTTCAACTGCGTATATGGGGTTTTGGTTAAGAGGCGTTAAGGTTTCTAGTGAAGGAAATAGAACTCTGTTGTGGAGCTCATCCCATGGGAAATCAGGTTTAGTTAACTCTTCAAGGATGTCTTCGTCATAGTGAAATTATCGAGAATATAGGGGATCAACAGGAGTAACTTTGGTGACTATCACCGTGGGGTTTTTGTCTAGTGGTGACGATGGAGAGGGGGTATCATAAGTAGGTTGCGATTGTTCGCTCGACATAAACCAAATATCGAGATATTGTGGGTTGAAAATGGTAGTCGAGCGTAGAATTTTCGTGGGGAAATGAATTGGAGAATTGGGGGGATTTGGGGGTAAATCCTCATATAAATCATCCAGGAACCATGGGGGAGTGTGGAGTTCCTCAAGTTCTAGAGAGAAGATATGAACCATGTTAAGTGATGGGATAGGGGTACTCACTAGTTCTACTAGAGGGGGGGGGGTGCAGGGTTTTGAATAAGGGCCAGTTGGTGATGCCTGTATTCAATGATCAGAGGACATTGATATGTGAAATGATCAAGTGATTCTCATAGAGAGCAAGGACATCTCATACATTCATTGAATGAGGTTGTGACATAATGTATGTTGGTGACATGAGGTGGGGTGGGTTCTTGTTGAAATATATGGCATACTATTGTTATCATCTATCGGAATTGAGGTAACGCTGGAAAATGGTGTGTATAATGGCCATACTATGAACAGATGGAGCATGCAAATTTGGTTCACATTCCTTTGTTACTTTTTTTTGGGTAGATAGCGACAATACTGGATGAAGCGACGAGCAGTGGTGGTGCTCGAGGGAGTTGAATTAGATTTCATATATCAGGGAGATATGGGAACTTATTAGTGGGGTGTCCATATTTCTTGCATAGCGCACAAGGAGGTTCGATACGTGGGGGGATTGGATCGGTGGGCTCATTCTTTTTTCACCTGCCCCCAGCTGTAGCAGGGGTGCTAGTGAGTGGGAGTGTAGGTGGTATGGTGGAGGTGAGTATGGGAATCTGCATCAGGATTCCTTCCATTTTTGGAGGGAGAGATGGATGAGGGACCATCTTAGGTAGATGTAGATACCAAAATAGGATTGCCAACACCATATTAGGAAGGGTAAGCATAGCAGCTACCTAGAAAGATTGTACACCCAGTGGGAGGTAAAAGAAAGGGATTTGGGTAATGTCTTGGGGAACTATTTCCCAAACCGGGATATGGCCCTGGGGGAGGGGAAGATCGAGAATGTGTAGAGATGAACAAGTTCTAGGGGATTCCTGAGGGAGGAGTTCTACGACTAGTGGGACATCAGGGATAAAAGAGGCCTCGGTGGGAGGGATATTATCTTCAGTTGTCATTCCTTTGGTGGAGACGACACATACTTGTGCTGAGGGATGGATGAGTGGTGGTGCTCCATGGTATGTCCCTATCAAGGATGGGTCTTTAAAAATTTCGGGGCCCATCTCGATCAGTGGATAGGAATTTGGATTAGTGTGGACAAAAGGAAGGATGTTTTCGATGTTGGATGAAGGTTTAGGCTCATAATGTGATACTTGATCGATGGTAATGATATTTCCATTATGGGGAAATATCATGGTTTGGAACATAGAAGAGGTGATAGCTATGACCAAACAAAATATTGTAGTTGAGTGGGGCATCAATAACCTCAATGTCAATAAAAATGGTTTTTCCCCTGAGTTCGATGGGGACATTTTGGAAGAGCCCCTTGAGAGATGAGGGTCATCCGTCGTAAGCCCTCAAAGTAATGGTGAACGATATTAGCTCTGGAGAACCAAGTTTCTTCCAAACAGTTTTGGACATGATGGAGGTGGATGCACTTTTGTCAATGATGCAATAGTGAACTGTGATATTCCAGATTTTAACTGGTATTTGAAAAGAAACAAGAGTGGGGAGACAAGGTTCCCCACTATCGAGATCGAAGGTGATGACTCGAGTATCGACATGGTCGACTACCCCAGAGAGGAAAGTAATGAATTCCATTTAGTAGGACAGGTTTGAAGAAATTCTAAGATTGGCATGGCAGCGAAGGATTGTGCCAAGTCATCGACTAGACTATAATTATGGGTTGCCCCAGCCTGAGGGTTTTTGACATTCCTTCATAATGGGATGTGAGGGATGCAAAGAGGTGTTTTAGTATTAGGGAGTAGAAGCATCAAAGGAGGGCCCGTTGTGACTGGGATGGCCTCTGAGGTAGTGAGATTAGGGTTAGAGGGTGCATTGTATTGACAAATGTGCATTTGCAGAAGGACTTCGTCCTCACTAGTGAGGAGGATAGTGAGATTTGTAGGAGG
Organism: Picea engelmannii; assembly: GCA_009831015.1. Taxonomy (NCBI): domain Eukaryota; kingdom Viridiplantae; phylum Streptophyta; class Pinopsida; order Pinales; family Pinaceae; genus Picea; species Picea engelmannii. Next base: position 21,431 of record ML794608.1, read on the forward strand.
TCCTGGGTTGGCGTACTGTCCTATTTGTGGTGGGGCTAGATGCATATCATGTTGGGTGTTCATTACCCCCTGATGTGGTATGGGGTTTTGTAACACAACTTGGGCGGTTGTTGCACATATTGTTGTGGGGCCTGTTATGGACCAGGTGGTACTGGGGGACGTGGTCCATTTCCAGATTCTTTCATCCATTTAAAGTCAGCGATTTTGGGGCAATGGTGAGTATATTAACCATAGTCACCGCAAAGGGTGCAATGGAATTTTGTCTGAATATTGTTGTTGTTATTCCCCTGGAGTTTTTTGTTATTTCCCCCTTGGGGGTTCTGATTCCTCTTGTTTTGGTTGCCCTCGGTAGGTTGGTTTTGTTGGGGTTGGTTCTGGCTTCCTCCTAGTCCAGGATTATTATTTTTTCAGTTTTTACCTTTCGTTCTGGCATTGTTCGACTGATGGGATGGATTTGTCGTATTCAGTTGTTCAAAGTGATGGACTTTTTGAATGGGGGATGTTTGAACAAAGTTTACCCCAGCCTGTGGTTGGCCTTGTGGAGGAGAGATAGGATAGGGAGGACCAGTAAATGGAAAGTACGGATTATTCTCTGGTAATGATCCATAGGATGCATAGGAAGGCATGGTGTTTTCACTAGTTCTTAGGTTGTAAGCGGAGGTAGATGGGGTACCAGAACTTGGTTTCGTCGCAGGGCATATTGTGGGTACTGGTGGTGGTCCGCTGATGGGTGGAGGAAAGGTCAAGGGGTATGGTTGTTGATAAGGGGGTGGAAGATAATAAGAGGGTCTGCCATATGCTGGTGGATATTGAGGTGTGTTTTACATAGGTGGTTGTTGGGGGTGTAAATTGTGGTGTGTAGTGGTACCAATCAATCCATCCACTAAGTGAGACATCCCAGGTTTGTCTTGGCCAAGTGGTATGGGTATCGGGGCATCAAGTAGTATTGTATACAAATATCTTGACTGTGAATAAATGAGTTCAAACTGTTGGGCCTTGCTTATGGCTTCTTCTTCCGATTGGAGGAAGGTGGCAGCTACATCTTTGGCAAGGAGGGAAACAAGTGATTTGAGAAACCAATTAAGGCATTGTTTCTTGGTGGCTTCTTCTTTACATAGACTACGTCATCGATGCCATTCATGAATGTGGTTGGAAATATGTGTAGCGGAGGTTTGTTTAAACTCTGAGAGGAGTTGGAGACCGTTTTCATGATAGATTGGGAGTTGAACGAAGGTAAAAAATTCTTTGGCCAAAGATTCAAAGGTCGTATGGGACCCATATTTTTATTCTACGTACCACTTAGCTAATGGGCCAGTGAGTGTACGTTGAAATATTCTCAATCAAACATAGTTGTCTATAATGCTATTAGAGGAGCACCATAAATGGAAGGTCATGATATGGTTGGTTAGGTCATCTCGTTCTTTTCCTTCAAACTTGGGGATGTTTGAACGTAGTTTGGTAGGCATTACAGGCCATGTAGGGTCGTGAAATATAGGATCATTAGTGAGTTTAGTCAGATCCATTATGTTAAGGGAATCCAAGTATGGCATCTAGGGTTGTGGTGGAATATTAGTGCCAGCCATGGTAGGAATGTTTTGTGTGCCTGACCCTGAAAGAGGGTTTGTTCTATCCATAGTGTGAATGTCGGGTGTACCTAACCCGTGAAGGGGGGTAGATGGAGTTGTACTTCCTCCTTGAGAAGAAGTGTGCCCCTTTCTTTCATGTAAAGGAGAGTGTGGGTATGGTTGACCTTGGGAAGTGGACCGAAGAAAAGTGGAACCAAGAAAATATGATCTTGAGACAATAGCACTCATAGGGGTGTGAGAAGGTATGGTCGGTGAGTTGGAAAGAATAGGAACTCCCCCAAGAATGGGAGGGAGATTTAGCAAGAGTTTGGAATGACAGGGATTTTGTGGGTCCCTTATGATGTCCGACTAGTAAAGTGGATGTGTGCAAATGGTGATGAGAGAAATTAATGAAGAAGAGATTTTGTATAACTTGGACCTTCACAATATATATCACAATCATATGTAATCACAAGAACATCATACATAAATCAATTAAGAAGCATACATGTGGGTAGGTGGTTCTTGTCCACGTGGGACAACAAAGAAACAAATGTTCATTTCCTAAAATATGTAATGTCCTTCCTCTCAAATAGCACTAGACCTTCCAAAAGCACTCAAGAGTGGAGTCTAAGGCCACTGGAAGAGGAGCTAGTGAAGGATGAAGTAATCGGTTATAATTAGGGGTAGAGGGTGCATATCCTGAAAAATCTAGCGATATTTCCCAATAGCCACACAAAATCTGATCAAAGTGCAATTGAATCCCACAATTGCCACCTGGGTAGATGTCCTAAAATTTGGTCACTAGGTACCTCGGTCAAAGTGCGACATTTCGATTTTCAATCTAAGAAATGGGTCATTGGCTGGATCCCATCCAAGAGGTGGGTGCCTAAAGGGGGGACTCACAGAATAACCAAACCTCGGCCTTCAACCCTTCATGGGTATCTCCCTACCTTATGGTGTTAGGAACACTTGACTTGGAGGATTTTAAAGTTCCCTATTTGACAACTTCTACTATTTGAAGATGTGAGAACCAAATAATGGGGATTTATTTGGATGCCTATCCCCGGAATCCTACCTAGACTAAAAAAATTCTTTTGGCACCTCCTGTGGTGGAAAACTTAATGAGTTTTTTAGAAAAATTTTAGATGTGGTTGTTTGAGAGATTGGGGGTGTGAGCCAATCTCATTGAAATTAAGTGGGAGTGGATAGTTTCATCAAGAAAAGGGTGGGGTGTTTCAGAATCCCTTTGGAGGAAACTTACTTCAAACTCCACGTTTCGAGATGAAAACTATGTGAGTGAGTAGTGACTTTGTGTGTGAACAAGTGAAAGTGTGCCAATTTTTTTTTTAATAAATTAGGTGTCACCTTGATGCATGTGGACTTCGCTTGGTCCTTACAAGTCTTGATTACCTAATTAACTAAGTGTCATTGGTACAACCTTGCGGAATTTTAAAGTCCCTAGGAAACTAGCATGTGGACATGTGGGTCCTTACTATTCATTTAACTCCCTAATGTGATTTAGTCTAAGAAAGATTTGAAACTATCCTAGATTGTGCATATGTGGGCATGTATGTGCCCGTTACAAAACCTTTAAACATCCCTAGTGATTTAATCTAAGAAAGTAAACTTCAATCACTATCCTATATTTGTAGAATGTGGGCATGTATGGGCCCGTTACAATCTTAAGATGTGTTTGAAAAATAAACTAAGAGGAGTCCCGAGGGGGCTGTTGTTCTCTCCTAAAGATTTTGTCTTTTTAAGGGAGATGAAATTTTCCCTTAATCTCTTTCTGATTCTCAAGATCGCTTTGGGGTGTGAGAGAAGAGCATACTCAATGATTGATATCCAATTTATGGTCCCAATGCAAGTTTCTATGTGATCTAAAGATTATTCCAACTTACACTTTTAGTGAAAGCAAGCCATCCATGTGGAAAAATGAAAGCAAAATAGGAAATAATAATTTTAACCCCCTAAGTGCCTACGTTTTGACTAATCCCTTTATATGGAGAGGGAATATAAGTGTGGTGAATGTTACAATGTGCAAGGAATCAATTTTAAGAAGGCTATGGGCCTTCCATAGATCATGAAAAGCTTACAATGTGTTGTTTTCTGCACAAGTGCGTGGGTCTCAGAATAGATAGAGGTGCTATGAGCACCAATGCATGAACTGAAAGTGAATTATGGGCGTTGGTGCGCAGAAGGAGCTGATAAATGCAGTGGTTTTGGTGCATGTGCGCTTACGACATGCCTATGGGTTGAAAAACCCATGCACATCTGACACACGACCATGAAGAAAATTCCAAACGAAATTCTCTCAACTCAGCTTTGAATCTGACTTTTTGTAGGTTTCCTTGGGCCAGTTATGGTACCTACATGTTAAATAAATAGAAATAAGAGATAAAATAACCCAAATGAGGTAGGAAATTGATACCTTTCCCCAGTGGAGTTTCCAATCTTTTGTACCTCTTTTGTCACCTAAATGAGAAAAATAAGGGTGCTTACAAGCCCAGTTGGGTCAGCCAGGCAAGACAACAGTATAGGAAAGTGTTAGAAGTGTAAAGAATAAAAGATAAGCAAAGAATTAAATTAAGAAGGATAACAACAATTAAACTATAGTGCATAAGGACATTAGAATAAGAAACAAACAAGACTCATGCCACCAATGGAAAGGATTGTATTAGTGGAAAGAAAACACCAAAGAGAAAGGGAGACTTTGGGTCCCCTCTTCCTTCAAGGGAGGGCTCTTGGACCCCCAAATATTGAGATCTTCTTACAAATGAGGAACTAGAATGAAATGGTGAAGAGAATCCAAAGCACATTCAATCTAGAGGTGATATGAATGGTTAAATGAAATGGTGCTAGCATACTCTTGATGAGGAAAGAGGATCCTCCAAGAGAATATCAACAGCATAATAATACAAATGAATTCCTTGAAAATGTAGTGCACCCATGGCCTCTTTTATAGAATAACTTTGAGACATTATTCAACCAGTTTTTAGTGTGAACAAGGGGCCATTTAGGGCACCCTTAGGTCTTTGACCAGCAACCCAGCTAGATTCAGCCGAGATTTGGATGTCAAATCGTCTTGGAAGCTGAACTAGAAGTGGGTGGGAGGCCGACCAATATCATAAATGCATCATTTTGAGGGATGAACGGTTTTTTGCGTCCACAGTCGTGCATCATGCGCATGTGAACTTTTTCCTGCGTTTCTGAATGGTGCATGTGCACGCTCCTTGTGTAGTCTTAGAGCATGCTATTTTATTGTTGATTGTATAGTTTTGGGCCTTTTGGAAATGCATTTTTGGTCCATGGGTGAACTAATAGCTGTTTGAAGATGCTGGATTCTTGTAACCATTTGTGGATGAAATTTAAGTGATAGCACTTGGTTGGAAACAAGTCCTGATATTCATGTAGTGACTCTGTGATCTTGTCAATAGTGGCAGTATCCCAATAATCTCCAACATTTGCAAGATTCAATGTTTTCTCTGTTCCAATATTGACTTTCTTGATTTTAATTGGTTGTCCAATGAAAGGTATCTCAACTCTTGGTCCTTCTATGTCTCTCTGTCCTTCTATTTCGGCAATGTTCACCTTCCTAGGATCATCGTCTTCATCAACATTGATATTCTAACAACCCTACAATTTCTGAATAGGCCCAGTCCATTCGTCCTCTTCTTTCTCCACATGGAGGCTAGGTGCCTCCTCAAATAATTTCTGTCTTACAATATGTAACACTTGATCCACTGTAGGGTATTGGATTTTAAATAAAAAGGTAGTTACAAAGTTATGAGTCATACCTTCCCAATCTATAGTGACGAGGCATAATTCTTCTTGAAGATGCTAATTGATAGGGGTTGTGTCTAGCATGTTAATGAAATTGTGTACCAACTTCTCTTGAGGAAGTTTTCTCCATGCTTCCTCGCAACTTCGCACATGGTCTTTCAGACAATTTCAACCTGTGTACCTAACTTTGCAGCCTTCTACTTGTTCTAAAAATCGCGATGTCATCAAAGTGTGACATTGTATCCATTATTTAATGTTGTTTTTGTGTGTCCCCCACCATATTGCTGGAGTTTCTTTCAAGGCCTCATCCAGTGCCAACAATATTTGTTGTATTAGTAAAATTTCTTCAAATTCAAATAAGAAATCTTTTAAATTATTTAGACCATCAAAGGTGGAAACGTTACTTATTGTTGTGCCGATCTAGCGAACTTCTCTAGTTAATCTAGCACATCTCCTTGTATATACTTAACGTAGACCCCCAAACCCTCGGGCTGAGATCCGCTCAGGATCGTTCAACTCTCCTTAAGCCGAAGTGGCTCTTTTGGATCCCTATCAGAACCTTCAATGAATCGATCCATAGGTCCTTCTTAACCCCCTTATGTGAACAGGCACAAGGTGTGAGCTTCACCTCCACATGACCACAACTGGCCTTGGTGCAAGCGCCTTTCGCAATTTGGAATTCGCGAGTTCGTGGGTTGAAGACCCTCGACTCATTTTTTCCAAACTCCCGATACCCAAGATGATGATATGAGTATGGCTCCTTTCCTTGTTAGCGCCCTCCATGCGTGACCGTCAGCTAGGGCTAAGCACTATCACCTCTCACAACTCACAATCTCATGAGTTAGAGTGTCAAACCTTGGCTCTCTCCCCTTACGAAACCCCGAGAGTCGACGGTTAACTTCCCTTTGAACACTTCTCGCAACTCACAATCTTGCGAGTTGAAGCATTGAGCCCTCGTGCTCTTCTTCTATGAAATCCCGAGATGCGATAGCCAACGATAGTCTGACTTCCCTTTTTCACTTCTTACAACTCGCAACCTCGCGAGCTGGAGTGTAGAGCCTTCGTGCTCCTCCTTTGCGAAATCCCGAGATGAGATAGGTAAACTATGGGTTGACCCCTTGATGCGTCATGCATTCACACGAGCTCTCATCTCTTGCCACCTCGCAACTCCCACAATTGGAACTGACTCCTCTCAAACCCCAAGATCCCGATACGTGATAGCTCTGCAAGGTTCTGACCCAATGGTTCTTTCGTGCCTAGATCCAATGGTTCATATCTCCTCGCTACTCGACTATTCGCACAACCAAAGAATTTGGTCCGCCCTATGAACTTACGAACCCCAATTTCAAGAACTGATCCAATGCTCAACCTAACCAAAATCAATGGTCCTCGTTGATTATTGAACCCAAAAGGATGAGTTTGTCTAGCCTCTATCCACCTTATAGCTTCTCTAGATCCTACAACCCTCGCGGCTTTGCGAGTTCTCCACAGAGAATCCCGACCATTCAATTCTTTCCTCAATGGCTTATACGAGATGAATCAACGTCTTCTCTCCTGAGATTTACTTCTGTGAGATAACTTATATCCTGTCTCCCTTTGAATATTACAAAGGTACTATCCCTCCTTGAGCTTTAACTCGCAAACTCAAATCTCCAAAGAACTCCTGCACGCACTCATTGTGACACTCTTTCAAATACTTTAAATTATTTGATTCTTCGACGTTGTGCACCTTCTGCAACAGTAATCCTTTAACCTTTCAACCTTATTTGATAATTTCTAAGGCCTCAACTAGCCTACACACACCTTGCACGGCTTCTATGCTTCACCTGGACTTCTTCTAGAATAAGAACAATGGTATCCCTCTTGAGCTTTCTGAGATAAAACTTAGACCTTCGTCGATGCACACCTTGCAGACACTTCACTGCACTCCTTGCAAGAACTTCTCTCACTCAGGAAGAGAAACAATTGAAACTCATTTTCTCTCTCTCTTAGACTTCAAACATTTAATATGAAATCATACATGCATAACATAGCCTCATAATAAATGCATAACAGAGAGAATCAAACAACCATATGCATACCATTCACCATGTATAAACAAAAAATATCATAACACCATGAAATCTGATTCAAAGCTTCATATATTAATTTAAGGCTCTTATACATGGGGTTTTACTTCCAACTCTCTGTTATAGCTCTATGCTCATGTTCTAATGCCAATGATATGACTAACTCTATGATACAAAGGTGAGGGTGTCCATATTCGTTTTCCCTCCTATGTTCTATAACTGTCTAATCTAACATTCAAATCTACCTACTTTCATTAACTATTCATAAATTCCTCTACATTATACACATGAGAGTGAATCGCCCATGATCTGTTTACAATATGCATGTATGCTTCCCTTTAACCATTACATTAATGTTTCAAAAGTATTTCAAAAACGTGAAAAATGTGTGTTTCACTTTCCAGCTGTCTTTCACCTCCACGCTCGCTTGACTATTCATGATGCTCTTGCATCATACTCCCTCACTTGAAAATTTTCATGAGCTCTTGCACAGTCTGTCCATGCTTCTAAATCTTGGCTTCATCTTCCCAGCTGGCATCTTCAACTGGATGTCCCTTCCATTTGACCAAGTATTCAAAATACTCTTTTCTTTTGGTCTTTCTGCTGACTCTCTTGTCAATTATACTTTCCATCTGTGGATTTTCAGCTACAAGCATTTGTTTAGTCCATTGAACTTCTGTCTATTGATCCTCTGCTCCTTTTTTGTAAGGGTACAAATTTGCAACATTGAATATCGGTGAAATTCTGATCCCATCGGGTAATTCAATTTCATATGCGTTTGCCCAAAATTTCTTCAAGACCTTGCATGGTCCAATCTTCTTCATATTCAGTTTATTATACCTTCCCCTTGTGAACCTCTCCTTCCTTATATGTGCAAGAATCAAATCACCAACTTCAAATTGAAGTTCTCTCTTGTGTTGATCTTCTCTACACTTGTATTCTTGGCTCAAACTCTGCAATCACTCCTTAATTCAGCTATGAATCTCCTTCATTGCTTCTGCGAAGTCTTATGCACTAGCACTCCTGAATTCATTATGTTCCAAATCTTTCAATTCAGAAAATCCCCTTGGCATCATTCCATATACAATCTGGAATGGGCTCTTCCCTGTGCTTCTGTTGAGTGAATCATTGTAAGAAAATTCTGCCTATGGTAGAATATGATCCCACTGACTGTGGTGTTCAGTCACTAGGCTCTTCAGCAAATCTCCCAAGCTTCTATTCACAACTTCCATCTGTCCATCTGTCTGAGGATGATAAGCTAAGCTAAATGACAAATTTTTCCCCAGCTTCTTCCATAAAGTCCTCCAGAAATGTCCTACGAACTTAGCATCCCGATCATAAACTACACTCCTTGGCAAGCCGTGAAGTCTGACGACTTCCTTGAAAAATAGGTTCGCAATATGAGTTGTGTCATTGGTTTTCTGTCATGGTATGAAATGTGCCATCTTGGAAAATATTTCGACTACCACAAAGATCGAATCACATCCTCTTTGCATCCTTGGTAGTCCCAATATGAAATCCATGCTCACTGCGTCCCACGACCTTTCTGGTATGGTTAAGGGATGGTATAACCTTATGTTCTTCCTTTTCCCTTTCGTGTGTTGACAAATCCTACATCTGTCCACAAATTTATTAACATCTGTCCTCATTCCTGGCCAAAAATACGAGCCATTCAACTTTGAGAACGTTTTGTCATGAACGAAATGTCCAACCAATCCTCCACTATGTTTTTCCTTCAGCAAATTATCCCTCATGGAGCATTTTGGAATACATAGCTGATTGCCCCTGAATAATAATCCGTCCTAGAACATGTATTCAATCCATTGGCTTCTGTCCCTGAGAACTCGACTCTTAGATGCCTCATATGCTTCTTTAAAATCTGGATCATCCCTGTACATTTCTTTGAGGTTATCAAAACCCAAAGTTTTGACTCTGAATTCCTGCATAAGCAAACATTTCTTGCTCAAAGCATCAACAACTTTGTTAGCAGTTCCAAAAATATGCTTAATCAGAAAAGTAAAATTCTGCATGAATTCAACCCATTTAGCATTCTTTTGGTTCAACTTCTCCTGTCGAGTCACGAATTGTAAAGCATGATTATCACTGTACAAAACAACCTATTTGGGAACCAAATAGTGCCTCCATTTCTTCAGTGCTTGTATGACAGCATAAAATTCTTTTTCATATGTGGATTACTTAACCTTCTCTTCATTCAACTTCTCACTGAAGTATGCAACCATCCTATCATCTTGGCTCAAGACTGCTGCAATTGCAAATCCACTCATGTCACACTTGACTTGGAATGTCTTACTAAAATCCAACAAAACCAAGATTGGTTGCTCCGCGATCTTCTTGTTTAGTAGATTGAAACTCTTTTCTGCTTCTTTTGTCCAATGAAAATATTTATGTCTTTTCTTCACCGTATCCATCATCGGTGCGCTAATTCCACTAAAATTCCGGATGAATTTTCTGTAGAAACTAGCTAAACCATGGAAGATTCGAACTTCAAACACATTTTTCGGCGATGGACAATTTTTAATTGCATCCACCTTTTCTGGATCCATTTTCAACTCATTTGCAGAGATAAAAAAACCCAAATAAATGAGTTTCGTCCTCATAAATGATGATTTCTTCATATTTATCAACAATTTCTGTTGTTGTAATCTCCTTATCACTGCAATTGAATGTCTTAAGTGCTCTGCTTCTGTCTTGCTAAAAATCAATATATCATCAAGATATACAATGACGAATTTCCCGATGAAATCCTTGAGGACTTCATTCATCAATCTCATGAAAGTACTAGGTTCATTTGTTAAGCCAAATGGCATGACAAGCCATTCATACAACCCTTCATTTGTCTTGAATGTTGTCTTCCATTCATCACCTTTGTTTGCACCCTTTACGTCACGTTGTGAG
>ML794608.1:48964-76843 GCA_009831015.1 Picea engelmannii
TCCTATGTTCTATAACTGTCTAATATAACATTCAAGTCTACCAAATTTCATTAAATATGCATAAATGCCTCTACATTCTATAGATGAGAGTGAATCACCCATGATTTGTTTACAATATGCAAGTACACTTCCCTTTAACCATTATATTAATGTTTCAAAAGTATTTCAAAAACGTGAAAAATGTGTGTTGTGCTTTCCAGTTGTCTTTCGCCTCCACGCTCACTTGACTGTTTACGATGCTCCTGCATCAATACTTCATAAATTTGGTTCTACCAGTTCTCCAGTGCATCTTATGAATCTGATGAGCATGCACTGTCACTTCACCAACTTAGGTTTCCATCTGCTATAGGAATAATGTAATCCCATTGTCTGACTGTCAAATTGTATATGTTTTCTATCTCATATGTGTGGTATTCTTCTCTGATGGGATCTTTTTATCTAGGACCTTCATCAGGATCCAGAGGTGCGATGACCCTAATTCCATCTCCTTCAAACATCATTCTTATTTTCTACAAGTCAACAAAATTAGAATTATTGAAAGCCCAATCAATTCCTAATAGTGTGCGGTAAGGGAAACTCTCATCGACTATCTCAATCACCTCGAAGACCACAAATGTTTTGGCCCTGTCGATGTCCACAAGGACATGTTCCAGTCTTCTGAATGGGCTCACAGCCTGTTGATTGGCCATCCTAAGCTTGATGGGGGAATAGATCAAATTAGGTTTTCCCATAAGTGCCCAGGTCTGCTTTGTCATGACATTGACCTCCAACCCTAAGTCGAGAACCACATAGTCTATATCATACTCTCCAATTTGAGAATTCAGGTGTAGTTCCTTATTTGTACTTCTCTTTTTGGATGGTTGATGTACTTATTTATTTAGTAGAGTATCTATCTTTCCTAGCTCATATTGTTTGATCAAGTTTTGTAGATCTTGTACATCAGTCTCATCCTTTATCAAATTAATGCAAGTGCATAAAAATTCCATGATCTTACTTACCTCTTTTCCTTCTCTGGGTGAAGAAGACTGATCAAATGCTAGAGGCATTCCATATTCTCTTACTTCTGGTTGAGCCTTTGATGAATAAGCATGATCTCTCCCGAATTCTTTTCTTGCTTCCTCAAATGTTTGTTTCTCTTTCTTTGGATCAAACTCTTGTGTCTTATCTACATCTTTTCTAACTCCTAATTGTTCTGTAGTGTTCCCTAGAGTCACCATGTCTTCTCCTGTAGAAGCACCTCCTTTAGTGATAATAGTGACTCCGGGATCCACTCTGTGAGGTTCTGTTGTGATTAGATGTACTTTTTGGTTTCCTCCTCGTCTTTCCTGAAGTTTGGCTAACAACACAGAACAATCTTCTATGACATGTTCGAATGAGTTGCAGTAACTGCAAGTGGTACAAGGGTTCTAACAGTCCCTTGCCAAATTTCCTAGCTATGCATAGTTATAGAAAATGATCTGGCATTGACCTCAACCCATACCTCATGCCCGTCCTCCTCCTTTGAATCCACCATGAGGGTTGAAGTTTCCTCTTCCTGTGGAATTATACTGCATAGTGTTCCCTTCTTGTTGTACTTCGCCTTGAAATTTTTATATGTCCCTTGACCTTTCATGCATGAGGTCATAGGGCCTACAATCCACATCATCAATCCCTACTAACTTACAGAACATGAAATACAAATTTGTGGGTGTCCAAACATATTTTTTCATGTAATAGCATTCACTAGGGTGATGCCTATTTATACATACCTCACACCAAGGTAGGGTAACTTGCTTCAAAGGGATCAGAGATCTAGATGCCAAGTACTCATGTAATAGGGGACACTTCTCTTTGTCATGGCCTTCCGATTTGCATATTATGCACCATATATCTTCTCTTTTATATTTTCCCTTGTCTTTCTTCATATCTTCGACCTGCAGAGACAAGATAGTTAACTGACTTAAAATTTGACTCATAGTTGAGATGGATTCTCCCATAGGGGTTGTTTCTAGCTTCATGGAAATGTCCAGTGAATTATCCTCCGAAGCGATATTATGTTGCATTTGAGGGAATCTGATGTTTGGTAAGAGGGTAGCAATGAACCATTCCTTGTTCTGCTCGTCTAGGATCTGAAAATGCAGTCAGCCCGTTAAGGTTTAAACCTTTGATCAAACTCCCAAATAGGTTCATCTACTCTTTGTTTGATTTATTTCAACTCTATAATGCATTGTGACTCCTAATTGGGTTTATTGATCTTATTCAGTGGTTTAGGATATGAAGTTTCTTGGACAAGCTTCATGTACCAGCTCAATGCGCGTTCTCTCAAGGTAGTACTAAACTGAGCTTGTTTAACAACTTTATCGGTGACATTCTTAATACTCCATACAACTTCACATAGAAACCCGTGTTGATCAGGATCTTAAGATCCATCTCCCCTAAAGGTGGGTAACCTCATCTCATGTTCCATAGATCTTCCTAGGTTTCCTAACTGAGTGTGCGCTGAACCACTTGTACCAGTGGTCAGAGTGTTCTGATAACTTAGGTTACTTTGGTTACTTAATGCTGCTGAAACAACATGGGTTGTAATAGAACTTATTTCAACATTCGGTGTAGTTCCTGAAGTTTTTGGCTCTTCTCGGTGTGGTTCTTCATTCTTTTTTTCTCTCAACCCAATGGACCCTGAATGTTCCTCGTTCAGTAGTTCTTCCTCTTCTCCACTATAAAATCCTTCTTCCTGTAGAAGAGGTTTGTGACCTTGCTCAAACAACTTCGCCAAAGGAACTTCCCTGAAGTTCCTTCCATTGCACATATGTCCAACCTCTGTGTCACTATCGCTGTCTAAATTCTTGAACATTAGATTTTTAGTCTGACCCACTACTGTATATTCAATATGTTCTTCTCATACAATAGCATCTTGATCTTCAACTTTAGAAATTGTAAATATTTTCCTTTAGGTCCCTTAAAGAAATATTTTTCTTCTTGGCTATATGACTCTACTCTGTCAATAGAAAACACAATGTTATACCCTCATATGGTACTATCAAACCAGTGATCTACTGCTCTTGACACGATGTTATTAACTTTCTTGACCTTCTTGATCGACACCAACATCAAAACCACAAGTGACCTAGATCTGATCTCAAAATGGGTATCTTCTACCCTGGATAACCACTCGTATAGCTCCTTATGAATCCCTCCAAAGAAAATATCATGTATATCAGTAAATATATACCTTCCCAACCAATCCTCGGTGCTAATATTGGGGTTCATGTTCTGGGCTTCTACGAAGTCCTTTTCTTTTTCTTCTATCCACTTTTGAATCTTTGTCTTCGATGGAAACCACCTTGACATTCCCTCAAGAATATTCAATTCCAAGCAATGGAACCATTTATTGGCACAGGGGAGAATCAGGGTTCGGTTCTAATGCTGTACCGACAATCCCTAACTACTATCTCTTTTGAAAACACCTATGAAGCAGATGCATTCTCACCTTAAGTAGCTATAGGGGGTTGTAGGAAACATATGTATACAATGAGAGGAAACGTAAAGTGGATCCAATACAACAACAACACATCATCTAGATATCAGTTAACATCTTAGACCTACTTCACACATTTATCTGTCATATCTAACACAATAAGGTAACAACCACATATCAAAGGGCTAAAGAAAACACCATCAATCACACACAACAGCAAGATGTACATGGTTCAGCCTCTCCCTAGGTCTACATCCACATAATTGTTCTTTATAATATATTAAGTGAAAGCATACAGTCCTATCTACTCTCTTAGCTAGCATATCTTCTCTCTTTCTCGCTTCTCTCATTATCCCTTCCCTACGCACCCAACTACATGTTTGATCTTCTCACCCAGCTGAAGATCTTACAATACAAAATTCTCTCTCAGCACAATACTTCCCTCTCAGTAATAACAAAAATCCATCATCATCAAATCAACAAACCAACGATGATAACAACAGCCCATCCCATGTACTCTTGACCTTTATTTATACATTACAATATCTCACCGACAACCTTAGGCCGAAACCTAAGTGTCAAAACCCTATATACCAAAACCCTAGGTGTCTAAAACCCTACGTCAACTTGACCCACATTTTCAAGGCTTCACCATCCTGTCTTTCGTTCTTTCTTGCGTGGTGCTCTCGAAGCATATATCTATGGATTTTTTCTCTTGTTGAGTTGTCCACAATCCATCTTACTTGCTAATATTTGTTTTTTAGTCTCCTAGTCCAACAACTTTCTTTCTCTTACTTCACTCTGTCTTTTCTACTCTTCTTCTCACTTCGACCTCGTATCAGTCATTAGTCTTCCATGCAGTTCACATTTCATCCTTTCTGCCTTAATCTTTGCTTTCTTCCAGAACCAAGGACCAACAAGTTTGATACCTATTTATACCTATAGGGATGAGGGGGTTCACCTGCCTACGGGCATTGTACATGTTGTACTATTTTTTGTAAGCATTGATGGCACATTGATCGATATATATATATATATATATATATATATGGATATACATTTTTTTTGGATCTTTGTGATGTTCACATGTGATGATGTTTTTTGATGTTTTTTATGATGTCTAATCTATATGTTGTGACAGACGTTCAATGGTTTACGTATGTGTAAAGGTAGATTGATGTTTCTCATGTGTTTTTCAGATAATCCATAGTTGGTGTCATTTCATCATCGACATTTCGAATCGGAATCGAGATTCATCATCAGGACTAGTCATTGAATGAGAGCTAGTTGATCGTCATCAATTAATACTTTAAATGCAAGACAATTTTTAATTTAAAAGTTATTAAATAAGTCAGCTATCCTAATTTAATTAATGAGATTTGGTAATTATTACCTATGGATATAAATCTAGGGTTTTGAGAGTGATTGGGAGGTTATTTATTTATTATTTTTAGGGTTTAGTCACAACAATTTATTAGATTGATTACATATGAGCATTACTTGTTTATGATTAGGATGATCAAGTAAGTTAATAAGTTAATAATTAGTATGTATAAGTATATAAAAAATCTAGGTTAAAGGAGGATTTTAATTATTTATTTGCTTAGGGTTTTAGGTAATTAGGTTTTACTCCTAATTTATTATTTAATAGTGTTAAAATATGTGTTGGGGTTACTTTTTATTATTTTTAATGTGATTAGGATATTAATATCATATGATTACATATGTATATTAATATTGAAAATCAAATAAATAATAAGTCAATAATTAATAATTATTACCTAAGTGTGGATATTATAACTAGGTGTCAATATTGATAATAGTGTGAAATCTAGGTATTTTAATCATTAAGGGTTTTTTAAGCAGTTACGTTTTAATCATAACTAATTATTTGAATTGATATTGTTTTAATATAAGTTTGTGGGGTATATTTATGATTAGTGTATATTTTAATATGATTACATATTAATATCCAATTAGGGTTTTAGGGTTTGTAAAAGGATCAAGGTATATAGGGTTTAATTAATAAAGTATATAGTGACAAGTTTTTAAATTAGAATTTTTATAGTAGTAATAAGACTAGTTAGACCCCTAAACCTATGAACCTATTTAAATTAAACCAAAACAAGTAGGGAAAGAAAAGGAAAAGGTCGGTGTCATACCTGATTTGGTCCATGATGGTCCCTTATTTGGTTGATTAATGGGTGCCAAAAGCTACTTACCTCCAGGCCACCGTCTATGTTCATGTTGTTGGGGTGCTTGATTATTTCTAGATCTTCTCTTAAGCGTCTTTTGTAGTAGTGACTCTCTTTTTCTAGTATCTTGGTATCCTCAAGGAAAACATGATATTTTGTTTTGAGGGAGTGCTCTGCTATGGTGGAAGTGCAGGTGCATTCATTTCTAATGTCTGCTTCGTGTTCCTTAATCCTTACCTGGAATGATTGTCCAATCTCACCAATGTAACATTTCCCACATGAACAAGAGACATTGTAGATGCCGTTATCTTGTCTGTTGTCTATAGGGTCCTTTAAAAAATTCATTCTTTGTCTGATAGTAATTAGGGGTTTGAAGGAGGTCATAATTTCTTTTCTTTTTAATACCTTGGAAATCTTGTCTGTGAAACCCCAAATGTAGGGAAGAAAGTCTTTAATGTTGAAGGTTTGATCATTCTGTGTACGAGTCCTTCTTTCCTTCTTATCTATTTCCTTTTTTATGTCTCTATATCTATATCCAATGTTTGTGAATACCTTAGTTAAGTGGTCTATTTCTTCTTTAAGTTGTTCCTTGTCATAAATTCTTGCTTCCCTTATGGACATGGTGTTGAGAACCCCCATCTTTTAAGAGGGGTGGTGGTGGGATTCAACGTGAAGGTAGTTGTCTATGTGAGTTTTCTTCCTAAAAAACATTCTGCCCAAGTGTTCCATCCTATTTCCTAGTTATAAGTATGTCTAGGAAGGGTGTTCTATTGTTATCTTCTAGTTCCATGGTGAATTTGATGTTCTCAGAAATTCCATTGAGTTGCTCAAAGAATCTGCCTAGTTCTTCTTTGCCATGAGGCCACTTGATATCGTCAACATACCTTTTCCATCTGGATGGTTTAAGGGGGTATGTTTCAAGGGAATGTTTCTCAAAATTATCCATGTAGAGGTTGGCTACAATTGGGGATAAAGGGGATCCCATGGCTACTCTGCTTGTTTGTTCGAAAAACTCTCCTTGGAAGATGAAGAAAGTTGATTTTAGACACACTTCTGCTAGTCTAGTTGTTTGAGGGTCTGCTACCTCCTTTATAACTTGAATGGATTCATTTAACGGGATATTAGTAAAAAGTGAAACTACATCAAAGTTGATGAGCATATCCTTTGATTCAATTTTCTCCTCTTTTATGAGTTCCACAAAGTCTCTTGAATCCTTGATGTAAGAGTCTGTTTTGCTGACTAATGGTCCTAGGATTATTGCCACGTACTTGGCTAGTTCATAGGTTGGGGAACCGAATGTGTTGACAATTGATGTGATAAATTCCATTCTAACACTAGGTTATCCATATTATCTGCTATTTGATTGCATTGTCATGGAATATGTGTAAATGTGATTGAATCAAAATGTTGAGATAAAAATATAACTTACAGGTATTTGCGGAAGAGGCATGGATCATGGAAACAGTACACATTGTTGAGCTGCAGGATGACGAGCTGGGAATCTAGTAAGACGCTAAGGTTTCGAATGTGATGGTGACTAGCCTTGATGAGGAGGCCAATGACGGTGGTGTATTATGCTTGATTGTTGGTTGTTGAGCCCAAACATATACCATTGAAGTGGAGCAGTTCATATGAGGGCGTATAGAGGGCCCAAGCAGTCGAAGAAAGATTCTATGTCCACTGGATAGCTTCGTCAGTGTAACCGATGTGGTAGGCCGATGGATGAAGCATTTTTCAATAGCACAAATGGTAGATCAGACATAAGGCATGGAGAGAAATAAGTTTTAAAAATGCTACAAAAAGTGTAAAAAAAAGAAAAAAACTACTGTAGAATGACTACACTCAGGCATAAAATTTCTTTAAGTACAACCCATTGATAGGTTCTTTGAGAGGGTGGCCTTCAGGGGAGACCATGATGTAGGCTCCTTTAGTGAGGTAGTGTTGAATGATGTAGGGTCCATGCCATAACGACTCAAATTTTCCATGGTTGAAGGTATCATGGGCGATATCGTAGGCAAGAACAAGGTCTCCTTTGTTAAAGGAGGGAAGGTTGACATGGCGGTCAATGTTGTCCTTTGACCATTTTTTGGCTACCTCATTGTTTTGTAATGAAGACTAATGGTATTCATTCAGGGATTCTAGTTTCAGCAAGCACTGCTCCATTGGAGCAGTGTCAGGTAAAAGCTCAATAGTGGTGCGTAAAGTGGGAATATCGCACTTGATAGGGAGAGTGGCTTCGACCCCATGGATGAGGTGGAAAGGTGTAAAACCAGTGGTGGTTTTAAATGTTGTGCGATAATCCCATAGTGCTGAAAAAAACCTATGATGCCAATTGGTCTTATGTTTGTTGACAGTACGCTGCAACATGGTTTTAAGGACCTTGTTAAATGCCTCTACTTGTCCATTGTAATGAGGGTAGTATGGGGAGGCGAACTCGTGGGAGAAGCCAAAACTTAAGGAGAGTTCGATGAAGATCTCATTCTCAAAAAAATTCCCGTGATCGGAGACTAACTGTAGTGGGACTCCGAAGCAAGAAATGATTTGATTAAAGAAAATCGTGTTGCAGTGTCAGCGGTGTTGTTGAAGGTGGGCATGGGTTCAAACCACTTGGTGAAGTAATTGACTACCACGATAATGTATTTGTGTCCATTGTTGGATGGAGGGTTACAAGTCATGAAGTCAATGCCCCATTTTCAAAAGGGGACAGCGGTGATGTCGCACTGGAAAACGATGAACCCAAGGAGGCATCCGGTGGTGATGTCACCCTAGAAAACAATGAACCCAAGGAGGCGTATGGTGATGATGAAAAATACGCACTTGAGGGGGTTAAAGCATATTTTTTACTGATGACACCTATGAAAGACGATGTGTAATTCATATATATGTTGAGTGTGTTTCTTAGAGTGAGCGGTGAGATCGTCTAAGGAGGCGAGGATGATGCGAGCCAGATCATGAAAAATGTATGTCATGGCCCGTTGGAATGTCACACCGACATTATTGAGGCCAAAAGGAATGACACAATATGAAAAATTACCCCATGGGGTAGTGAATACGGTTTTGTACTGGTTTGCGGGATGAATCTGAATTTGGTTGTAGCCAGAGAAACCATCCATGAAGAACAAAGTTGTGTGGCTGGCACAATCATTGATAATTTGGTCGATAAAAGGCATTGGAAAATTTTCTTTCATGAAAGTTAGTGCAGACACAAATAGTGACCTATTTTTATTGACAGGGAAGGGGTTGGAGACCCACGACATATATGCGATGGGGTATATGAACCCGACAACACATAATTTGTCAATTTCATCTTTGATGGTCATCGCTTTGAATGGATGTAGTGGGAATTTCTTTTGTCATATAGGTGTGATATCGGGCCATGTGTCTATACGATGTTCGACAATAGAAGGATCAAGGAAAAGAATCTCTGTGTATGACCAGGAAAAAATGTCTTGGTATTTCTGGAAGAGAGATTTTTAAGCTATAAGTTCTTCAGGAGAGCATGCAACGCTAATGGTGATTTCCTCTATGATGTCAGGTTTGATGGAAATATCGATTTTGACACTGGGGGAAATGTTAGCCATGTTGCCTTATTCAAAAGCATCGGGGGAAGGGATAGGTTTGTTGAACCAGTCTATATGCATTGATGGGATAAAATATTTAGTTTTGATCACGTATATGGATTCTTGACTAGAGGGCTCAAAGGATTTCTGTGAGAGAAAGACTGCTCTATGATGGAGCGCATTCCATGGGCAATCAGGGGTCTTTAATTCCTCAAGAATGTCTTTGACGCAGTGGAACTAGAGAGAATATAAGGGATCTTGGGGAGTAACATTGGGGGTTTTCATTGTATGATTATCTTCCGGTGGTGAAGAGGTAGGGGAGGTGCAAGGAGGTTGCGATAGTGTTCTCGACATAAACCAAATATCAAGATATTGTGTGTTAAAAATTGTACTCGGGCATAAGATTTCCATGGGGAAATGTACTAGAGAATTGGGGGGATTTTGGGGGAAATCCTCATATAGGTTATCCATGAACCATGGGGGAGTGGGGAGTGCCTTAGGCTCAGGAGAGATAATATGAACGGCATCAGGGGATATCGTCGGTACCTCTGGAAATGGGGGGGTTGTAGGATTCTGAATAAGGGTCATTTGATGATGTCTGTATTCAAGGATCATAGGACATTAGTACGTGAAATGATTCAATGATTCACAGAGAGAGAAAGGGAATCTCATCCTTTCATTCACCGAGGCCGTGACATAGTGGATGTCAACGACAGGAGTATTTGATGACATGGATGGGGGGGGCTCTTTCTAAAATCTTTGGTGTACTATAGTTAGTGTCTGTCAAAATTAAGGAAGGATAGGGAAATGGTGGCTGTAGTGGCCATACTCTAAACAAATGGCATAGGTGAATTTGGTTTGCAGCCTTGTGTTGCCTGTAGTTGGAGACATGGTGGTAGTACTAGGTGCATTGGGTGGAGTGACGAGTGGTGTGGTTGGAGGAAGTCGGATTAAATTGCATAAATTGAGGAGAGAGGGACATCGATTGGTGGGGTGTCCTTCTTTCATGCATAGTGCGCAAGGAAGATGAACTCGAGGGGGAAGTGGAGTGGTGGGCTCTTTATTCTTCCTTCTACCCCCAGTTGTGGTGGTGGTGCTAGTGAGTGGGGTTGAGGGTGGTGAAGTTGGAATGAGGATTGGTATCTGCAATGTGATTCCCTTTGTTTGGGGAGGGAGGGATGGTTGAGGAACCATCTCAGGCGGGTGCAGATACCAAACTGGGATGGCAAGCACCATGTTAGGTAGAATAAGCATTGCGGCTACCTAGAAATCTTGTATGCCTGGTTGGGGGTAGAATAAGTGGATTTGAGTAATGTCTTGGGGGACTATCTCCCAAACTGGGATGTGACCTTGGGGGAGAGGGATATTGGGAACAAGTGGTGATGGAGAGTTCCTAGGGGATTCCTAAGGTAGGAGCTTTGTGACCAGTGTGACGTCAGGAAGTGAAGAAGCCTCAGTGGGAGGAATGGTATCTCCAGTTCTAGTTTCGTTGGAAGATATGGCGCATACTTGAGTTGAGGGATGTATGAGCAAGGGTGCTCCATGGTATGTCCCTAGCAAGGATGGGTCTTTGAAAATTATGGGGCCCATATCGACGAGTGGATAGGCATCGGGATTAGTGTAGACAAAAGGTAGGATGTTATCGATGTTGGAGGAAGGGTTAGGCTCATAATGTGAAACTTGATTAATGGTGATGATATTTCCATTATGGGGGAACATCATCGTGCAAAACATAGAAGAGGCGACTGCCTTCAGAGCATACATGTAGCTACGTCCGAACAAGATATTGTAATCGAGTGGGGCATCGATAACTTCAATGTCGATAAGGATGGGTTTTCCCTCGAGTTCAACAAGAACATTTTGAAAGATCCCTTCAGGAGAGGATGGTCATCCATCATAAGCTCTCAAGGTGATGGCAGAGGGTATTAGCCCAGGAGAGCCAAGTTTCTTCCATACCGTTTTGGCCATGATGCATGTGGATGCGACTTCATAGATTAACTATGATGTTAGGAATTTTGACGGGTATCTGGAAAGATACCAAAGTAGGGAGCTGGGGTTCCCCACAATCTAAATCAAATGTGATGAGTTTAGTATAAGTAGGGTCGACTGTCCCCAGGGTGGAGAGTAATGATTTCCATTGATTGGGATGGGTTTGAATGACTTCTAAGACTGACATGGTGGCATGAGATTGCAACAATTCATCGACCAAACTGTAATTACATGCTTCCTTAGCCTGAGGATTGTTGACATTCTGTCATAATGGGAGGAGAGGAATCTGAAGGGGGTTTTCAGTGTTAGGGCGTGGGATCATCATAGGTGGTCCCACTGGAACTACTTCTGAAGTGCTGGGAGTAGATTCAGGGGGTGCATTGTATTGACGACTGTGCGTTTGTAGAAGAATTTCTTCTTCGCTGGTGAGGAGGATAGTGTGATCTGCAGGAGTGCCATGGTTTTGATATTATCCCATCTATGGTGGGGAAGGGTGCATTTGTTGTTGGGTATTCATCACCCCTTGGTGTGGAATAGGGTTTTGTAACACCGTTGGGTGTGGTTGTTGCATGTATGGTTGTGGGGCATGCTGAGGGGCAGGCGTTGCTGGGGGACGTGGTCCATTCATGGATTCTTTCATCTGTTTAAAGTAGGCTATTTGGGGGAAATGGTGAGTATAATGGACGTATTCACCACAAAGGGTGCAAGGGAAGTTTGTCTAGAGGTTATTGCTATTCTTTCCTTGGTGTTTTTTGTGATTCCCTTGATTTTGATTGCCCCCAACAGGTTGGTTTTGTTGCGAACTATTTCCTCCTGGTCCGAGATTATTATTGTTTTGGTTTTTTCCTTTCATTTTGGAATTATTCAACTGATGGGATGGATTTTTCGTATTCAGTTGTTAAAAATTTTGAAACTACTGAATGGGAGATGGTTGAACAAAGTTAACCCCAGCATGTGGTTTCCCTTGTAGTGGAGCCATGGGTTAGGGAGGACCAAGAAATGGAAATTATGGAAAATTTTGTGGAAATGATCTGTATGCTACAAAGGAAGGTGTTATGCTTTCACTAGTGCTCAGGGTGTAAGCTGAGGTAGAGGGGGTACCATAAATTGGTTGTATAGTCAGACGCATCATGGGTGTCGATGTGGGTCTACTCATGGGTGGAGGGGGTACAATAGGGTATGGTTGTTGGTAAGGGGGATGGGGGTAATAAGGAGGTCCACCATATATCGATGGATGTTGGGGTGTACCGTACATGGGTGGGGGTTGGATGTATAGGTTGTGGTGTGTTGTGGTAACAATAAATCCGCCCGCTGAGTGAGACATCCTAGGTTTGTCTTGGCCGAATGGTATGGGTCTTGGGATGTCAGGTAGTACCATATATAAGTATCTTGACTGTGCATAAATGAGGTCATACTGTTGAGCCTTGATGATGGATTCCTCTTCAGATTGGGGAAAGGTGGAGTTCACATCCTTGGTAAGGAGGGAGACAAGTGATCTGAGAAACCAATCGAGGCATTGTTTTTTAGTGGTTTCTTCTTTTCATAAGCTTCGTCATCGATGCCATTCATGAATGTGGTAAGCAATATGTGTGGCTAATATTTTCTTAAAATCAGAGAGAAATTCTAGACCATTGTCGTGATAGATTGGTAGTTGAAATAAAGTAAAAAATTCTTTGTCTAGGGATTCAAAAGTCACATGGGACCCAGATTTTTCATCTACATACCACTTGGTTCATGGGCCAGTAACCGTGCATTGAAATAACCTTAATCATATGGAGTCATCCATGATGTTGTTTGAAGAGCACCATAAGTGGAAAGTCATGATGTGGTTGGTAGGATCGTTTCCCTCCTTTCCTTCAAACTTGGGAATGTATGAAGTTAATTTGGTAGGCATTGTAGGCCATGTGGGGTCATGAAATATAGGATCATTGGTGATCTTACTCAGATCTGGTATGTTGAGGGAAGCCAAGTATGGCATCTGGAGTGGCGGTGGAGGATTATTTCCAGCCATGGTGTGAGTGGCTTGTGTACTTGACCCATGAGGGGGGCTAGGTAGGGTGGTACTTCCTCCTTGGGAAGAAGTGTGCCCCCTGCTTCCTTGTAAAGGAAATATAGTGGACAATTGACCTTGGGAAGTAGACCCAAGTAAAGTGGATCCAAGAAAAGATTATCCCAAGACACTAGCACTCACGAGGGTGTGAAATGGTTGAGTCAATGATTTGGAAAGACTAGGAACTCCTCCTCGAATAGGAGGGATATTTCGCAAGCATMTAGAACGAGGGGGGTTATGTGGGTCCTCTATGATGTCCAACTATCAAAATGAATGTGTGAAACTAGTGATGAGAGTGATAAGTGAACAAGAGACTTTATATAACTTGGAACTTCACAATATATCTCACAATCRTTTTGTAATCACAAGAGCATCATACATAAATCAATTGACAAAGAAGCATATATGTGGGTTGGTGGATTTTGTCTATGTGGGAGAACAAAGAAAGAAAATGTTCATGTCCTAAAAATACGTAACGTCCTTCCTCTCAAATAGCACTCAACCTTACAATAGCACTCAACAGTGGGGTTTGAAGCCACTAGAAGAGGAACTAGTGAAGGATGAAACAATCAGTTATAATGAGGGGTAGAGGGTGCATATCCTAAAAGAGTTGGTGATATTTCCCAATAGCCACACAAAATCCGATCAAGGTGCAATTACAACCCACAATTTCCACCTAGGTAGATGTCCTAAAATTTGGTCACTAGGTACCTCGGTCAAAGTGCATAATTTATATTTTCGGCCTCAGAAATGGATCACAGGCTAGATCCTGTCTAAGAGGTGGGTGCCTCAAGGGGGGATGCACAGAACAACCGCACCTCAGCCTTCGACCCTTCACAGGTATCTCCCTGCCTTATGCTGTTAGTAACACTTGACTTGGAGGATTTAAAGTTCCCTATTTGACAACTTCTAATGTTTGAATATGTGAGAACTAGATAACGGGGATTTATTTGGATGCCTATCCCCGAGATCCTACCTAGACTAAAAAATTTCTTTTGGCACCTCTTGTGGAGGAAAACGTGGTGAGTTTTTAGAAAAAAATTAGATGTGGTTGTTTGTGAGATTGCGGGTGTGAACCAATCTCACTCAAATTAAGTGGGAGTGGATAGTTCCTTCAAGAAAAGGGTGGGGCATTTCGGAATCCCTTTTGGGGGAAAATTACTTCAACCTCCACAATTCGAGATGAAACTATGTGAGTATGTAGTGACTTTGTGTGTGAGAAAATGATAAAAATGTGTCAAATTTTCAATAAGTTAGATGTGACCTTGCAACATGTGGACTTCATGTGGTCCTTACAAGTTTTGATTACCCATCTTACTGTATGCCATTGGTACAACCTTGCAGAATTTTAGAGTCCCTAGAGAACTAGCATGTGGACATGCAGGTCCTTACCATTCCTTTAAACTCCCTAATGTGATTTAATATAAGAATTCTTAAAAAGACTATCCTATATTGTGTACATGTGGGCATGTATGGGCCCATTACAATAACCATTAAACTCCCCTAGTGATGTAAACTAAGAAAGTAGCTTCAAAATATCCTATCTTTGCAGCATGTGGGCATGTATGGGCCCTTACAAATTTAAGATTTTTTTGAAAAGAAACTAAGAGGAGTCCCAAAGGGGTTTTTTTTCCTCTCCTAAATATTTTGTCTTTAAGGGAGATGGAATCTTCCTTCAATTGTTTTTCTGATTCTCAAGATCGCTCTATGGTGCGAGAGAAGAGCATACTCTATGATTGAAGTTTGATTTATGGTCCTGATGCAAGTGTTTATATATGTGATATTGAATGATTCCAACTTAATTTTTACAATCAAAGCAAGCCATCCATGTGGAAAAATGAAAGCAAAAAGAGGAAAAATATGGATTTTAACCCCCTAAGTGCCTAGGTTTTGACTAACCCTTCATGTGTATAGGGAATCTATGTGTGGTGTATATTACAAACTGCATATAATCAATATTTAGAAGGTTATGGGCCTTCAAAACATCACAAAAACACCCTTGCAATTTTGAATTTCTGGACAGATGCGTGGGTCGTAGAGTAGACAAAGGTGCATGTGGCACCAATGCACAAAATAAAAAATGACATGTGGGCGCACGTGCATAGAATGTGTTGAGGAGAAAATTTATCTTGGCACACATGCTCAGAAGGCACATCTATGGGATAAAAAACCCGCACACTTTCTGATACACGACCGGGAAGAAAATTTCAAATGAAATTCTCCTATCTTAGCTCTGAATTTATCTTTTTGTAGGTAGGCTTGGGCCGGTTATGATCCCTACAAGTCAAATAAATAAACAATAGGTTCTCAAACAACCCAAATGGGGAGTAAATTGATACCTATCCCCAGCGGAGTTGTCAATCTATTGTATCCTTTTCGTCACCTAAATGAGCAAAAGAGGCACACATGCAAGTCGAGTTGGGTTAGCTGGACAGGACAGAAGTTAGTGCAAGATTTAGAAATGTCAAGACGAGAAATAAACAAAAAACTAAGATAAAAATCATTAAAGAAAGTAAACTAAAGTGCATAAGGGAAATATAACAAAAGAAAAATAGATATTCATGCCACCAATGGATAGATTGTATTAGTGGGAAAACACCAAAGAGAAAGGGAGACTTATGGGTCCCCTCTTCCTCCAAGGGAGGGATCTTGAACCCCTAATGAGAGAGATCTTCTTACAAATAGAAAACTAAAAGGAAATGCTGAAGAAATCCAAAGCTCATTCACTTAAGAGGTGATGTGAATAGCCCAATGAAATGGTGCTTATATGCTCCAATGAGGAAAGACGTTCCTTGCAGGAGAATAGAGGCAGCATAACATTACAAATAGATTCTTGGAAATATAATGCACCCATGGCCTCTTTTTATAACAAATATTTGAGGCATTATCCAACCAGTCTTTAGTGTGAACAAGGGGCCCTTTAGGTCTTTGACCAGCCCCCCACTAGGATTAAGCTTGGATTTGGGGGTCAAATTCCCTTGGGAGATGAACCAAAAGTGGGTGGGAGGCCGACTAGAATCATTAATGTGTCGTTATGAGGTGTGTGTTCCTTTTTGCGTCCATAGTCATGCATCAAGAACATGTTTTCTTTCCCTGCATTTTTGACTGGCGCATGTGCGCAAACTGCCTTTATATTATGAGCGCATCCTGATTTTATAACTGGTTGTGTAGTTTGTTCCCTTTGGAAATGCATTTTTTGGGCCATGAATGAACTAATAGGTGTTTGGATATGTTGGATTTTTGTAACCATTTGCAGACGAATTTTCAGTGATAACAACAGGGATGCATAGGTCCTTGGTACACTTCTTCCCATGTCCTCCATGTTTTAGCTTGTTGTACATTGTGAACAATCCTCACTTTTTCACCTTTGTGAGGAAAATCTCTATACATATGATCTCCTTTACAACCCCAAAATTTAATAGGTGGTTGTCTTGGCCTTTTACCCTATGTCTCAATCATTTTGGGTTCTCTGGAAGTTGGTTGTCCCTGAGGGATATTTCTGAAGAATGGTGGCTTAGTCCCCTTCTTCCTCTGATCCATCTTGAATTTATTCTTTTCTTCCCAAGATTTTTTGAAAGCTTGTATTTCTTTTTGTTGATCATATAGGAATTTAACTCACCTTATGGTCTTCTCCAATGTTTTTGGATCATCATATTTTATTTTGTCACTGATGAATGATGGAAATCCACTAAAATACCTATCAATCTTAACTGTCTCATCCTTGATGAAAGAAACATACTTCAACCTTTCTAAAAACCTTATTTAATATTAATATATGGTCATACTCCCAAGCTTGAGTTCAAATAACTTTTTCATTTTCTTGTCATAGTATCTCTTAGTCAAGTATTTCTTTTCGAAATACTTCTTGAATTACTTCCAAGTAAATTTTTTCTCTTTAATGTGTTGCACCTACACAAGTTGATCCCACCACATGGATGTCTTTCCCTTGAGTTGATAGATGGAAATTTTTCCTTTTGCATGAGAAGAATAATTATGTAAATGAAAATACTTTCTCATGCCCAACAACCATGTCTTTGCATCTTCATCCTTCTTGTTCTCACCATCAAATCTAGGAGGTTTTATTTTGTTAATTTCTCCTCATAGCTCATCCACCCCAGACCTCTTATTCTTCCTCACAGGGGATGGACTTGAGTTTTTGTGTTCTCTCCTATTGGAATGCCTCAGGGAGTGATGGTGATGTCCGCTAACACTTCTTGTTCTTTTTTTCTCATCAAGAGACCTTTTATTTCCTAATTTGCTTGAGCCACACTCCTTATCCAATTTATTTGCTATTATGTTCAAGCTCTAAATTAACTCCATGTTGAAGTATTCCTACTGCAGTTTGTCTTTCATAACCCTTTCATTATCATGTTTATGGATTTGAACATCCTTTTGAAAATTTTTAATGGTTTCTACCATATTCATGTTTTCTTCCTTCCCTTCTCCATGTCCATTTGAGTTTGTTCCTTCAATGCCCATATGGACATCCATCCCTTTGATCTCATCCTCCTGAATGTAGTCCCTCTATGTATCTTCCATCCCTCTGCACTTTGTTTTGATCCTGGTATGATCTAGTGGTTGTTAACTCTGCAAAATGTGCAACAAACAAAACTTTGTCAGGTTAACTGACTCATCAATTTCATGAAAAATATGAATCATTCTAGTTTAATAATATATAATATTTATTTCTTCTGATTTTTTGAGAAAGTATATGTTCATCTCAATTTTTTGGGTGAATAGTTATATTCTAGTTTCCAATACCTTTCCAACACCTTCTTCCATGCTCAATTCTGAGTCTTGAGCATAACGTTATGGCCTTTTGAAGTTAGTAGGGTCTTAAAATTTACCCTCCATTGTTTGTCCTATAACTTCCTCATAAAATATTTGTTTGACGAACAATTTACACCATTAGAAAGATATCTTCAAGATCTTTCATTTGTGCTGCAAAGACAAAGTGTGACTTGGTAATATTTGTTCTCAGGGTTTTTGAGTAGCTAAAAATGTTGTTTAGGGCCTAAAAAATGTGCTGCAAAAATATGACCTTCAAACAATATAAATTGTCGTAGAAATTCACTAGTTTTGTGTTGTTGTAGACTATCCAAATGACTTCACACACACAAATTTGAACACGTACACCCATATTTATCCTGCACAATAACACCACAAGGTAGCACATGCTCTGCGCACCTTTAACCAATTTGGATCACGTATCTATACCATCAATATTTGGTGCACACTACTTTTGTGTCGCGCACAAATATCTACCGCGCACAATTTTGGTTTATGCACTAATACCTGTTGTGCACAATTTTTTTTTCACTTGCTAATATTCCATGCACATTTAACTCTACACACTGCACCATGCTAAATTTTAGTACACTCCCACCACACACCAATGCCCCGCGCGCACCATTAATTAAACTATCCCGCGACATGAATATACCCCCATTGTGCGTGCACCAACAAAAATCCTTTGCACTCTCCCAATACTGCACACACCATGCATGCCAATATTATGTGTGCACATACCCAACCCATACCATGAAGTGCTAAATTTAAATGTTCACACCCGTGCACCAATATGTTTCACGAATTACCACTATGCACAATGCAACGCCAAATTTAAGTGTGTACACCCACTCACCAATATTTTCTACCCATTACCACTCTACACCGCACAACGCCAAATTCAAGTGCGCACAATCATGCTCCAATATTTTCTGCACATTACCACTCTACACCGCGCAACGCCAAATTTAAGTGTGCACACCATTAAGTGTGCACCACACAACCACTTCAAAATCAATTCTCTATGAAATTTCATTTCAATTCAACTTGTTCGGCCCATATAGGATCAATGTTGAAAACTAGAGCTCTGATACCATATTGTAACATCCCCAACATCCAACAGGGCTATGCCACATAAACGTTTCGAACTATGTACAAAATTAAAACATATACACACATAAAATCTTGTGGAACTTTATATATAAAAATTAAAAAAGACACATACATTTTTCAAATGCACAAATTCATGCAGAATAATAATAAAAATACACATGCAACACACACAGGAAAAACCCATAAAAATAAAGGCATAATTAATAATGTAGCGCGTAATTTAACACACAGTGTAAAAATATCACAAACTGCATGTAGAACTTCCACGAGCCTCCTAGCCTTAGACCATGATGCTCATCATTCTCAATAGTGGGTGTAACATCCCTGACCATCCATGCCAGGCCACACTATGCCAGAGAACTCTTACATTCTCTCTATGTGGAACATACTGTAACATACCCAGTATCCAACTGAGCTATGCCACATAAATTTTTCGAACTGTATGCAATTAAAATATACACACAAAGAACTCTTGCGGAAGCATTATATATAAAATGTAAACATACAAATACATATGTAAATACACAGATTCACACTGAAATAATAGTAAACATATGCATGCATCATATACAGGAAATACCATAAAAATAAACACAGTTATAACCACACATATGATAACCCATAAAAATAAGCATGTAAATAACAATGCAACATGTAAATTTATCACACAATTGGCACTTGTCTTGGTAACAATGTCACCAACTATGTGAAAACCTTCCATGAACCTACTAGCCTTAGACCACACTATTCATCACTCTCAAGAGTGAGTCACCCCCGAGATAGGAATAAAATCCACCCGGCTAAAGGGATTCCTAACCAGGCTAAAGGATCATAGGCAACAAGAAATACTCTATCTCAGGTGCCAAATCAAACTAACAGCCTACATTCCCTCATTCCCCACATGCCTGTCCCACCCCAAGAAGTGTGCCCCTTCTCTGCTGAGTAGTCCTTTGGTTGCCCCGCTTTCTTTCTTGGCTTCAAAAATAAGTCGGACAAGACGTCTCAGAGCATTGTAGCTACAATTTAGCACCTTCACGAATTCAATTCCCAACAATTCTCTCACCTAGATAATTTCTCATGGGACTGACAACTCACCTCTTCAATATCCCACAGGCCTGACAACCTACTTCTTCAGTCCAGCTCCCAAGCTAACCAGATACACCAACACAAAATGGATATGGATATAGGTTCACGTACGGTCATGAAGATACAAAGGATAACTCAATGGGTCTGTGCATGCTCATGGATGATTTCCTGGATGACTGAATGATGGAAGGAATTATGGGAAGAATGATGGAAAAGATGGGAAAATAAAAACTAAGTCCCAACAATATGTATGCATGTCCCCAACTTGACACTTTTCATGTTGGGAGCTACTTTGGACCACTTGTACTCAACTTTAGAACTTAGGATAAAATAATTATCCATACTTTATGATTTAAGAAATATTAATATAATATTGTTTTGTAATATACCAGATATAAAAAGTATGCAGAACAAAAATAAAATTCTATAAATGGCAGAATAACAACAATATAACCAGAACAATCACCACAATAACACTGAAATGATATAAGAATAACAACATAAATAACACTTTGATTTTGAGAGAAATGTTCACGGGCCTCTTCGAGGGGGAAACCTCCTGTCTAGTAGAGCTCTATTCCAATAATATCCAAGCTAGGCTTCTCATACCCTCGTCTCCTATTTATACTAAATATGTCTATCAAAAGAAGCATCTAGAGGAATATACTTCTAGAAGCGGAAGCATCTATTAGTTCTTATTACATTCGACTTATTCTATTTTATTGCAAGGCCTTATTAATATTGACCTTTATTACATCTGAATATATTGTTCTACCTATGTGCGGGTTAGGACCCTAACATTTCCTCCCCCTTAAAAACAACCTTGTCCTCAAGGCTTGAGATGTGGAAACTCTGCAGAATGGTAGCTAGTTCCCAAGTGGCATCTGTTGGAGTTGCATTTTTCCACTGGAATAACAATTCCTTGATGGTTCTCTGACACTGGCAATGCTCACGCTGGTCCAAAACTACTTGTGGTTGTATCCAAATGGATCCTTCTTCGTATAACTCGAGAACATTGGTTTGAATTTGGAACTTAGTTCTAATCACCTTCTTTAAGCATGAAACATGAAAACCAGGCTGTAGCTTAGAATGACTGGGAAAATCTAATTGATAGGCCACCTGTCCCACATGCTTGAGAATGGTATAAGGACCATAAAACTTGGGCGCTATATTATGACAATGCTTGGCCTTGAGGGAATTTTTCTTGTAAGGTTGCAGTCGAAGAAACACCTGATCCCCTTCTACAAATTGATGTTCAGAGCGACCTTGATCTTCTTGTTGCTTCATGCAATTTTGTGCCATGAACAAATTGTCTTTGAGGGTACAGAGAATAGCCTCTTGAACTGTAAGCATTTGGTCAACCTCCTGGACCTTCGAGACACTCGGTAAGTATGAGAGAACTGAAGGTGGCGTTTTTCCATATAGCGCTTCAAAAGGAGTCATGCGTGTAGTTGTATGGTATGAAGTGTTGTACCACCATTCAGCTAGGGGTAACCATTGAGCCCATTGATTTTGATTTTCCTAGGAAAAACACCTCAAATATGTTTCCAAAGACTCGTTGAAAACTTTTGTTTGACCATCATTCTGGGGATGATAAGTTGTTCTGGGATGAAATTGGGTGTCTTTTAGCTTGAACAATTCTTGCCAAAAATTGTTGGTAAAAGTTGGGTCGCGATCAGAAACAATAGAATGCGGCATGCCATGAAGCTTGAAGACCTGATCCATGAAAAGTTGAGCCATCGTGGATGTTGTAAATGGGTGTTGAAGAGAGCATAAATGGGCATACTTGGAAAGGCGATCAACAACCACCATGATGACTGATTTATTTCCCAATTTGGGTAATCCTGTAATAAAATCCATAGAGATATCCCTCCAAATAGCAGGTGGAATAGGAAGTGGTTGTAGTGTGCCCAGAGATTTGACTTCTTCTCCCTTGTTGCGTTGACACACATCACATTCAGTGACAAAATTATGAATTTCTTGTTTCATACCATCCCAGAAAAAAGAACATTTGACCTTGTCATAGGTTTTGGTAAACCCGAAATTCCCAGCTATGGGTGTAGCATGAAGCTCAGAAAGTACCATGGATTTAAGTTTTGATTGTTTACTTAAATACAAACGACCTTTGTATCAAATCCCATCATGGAGCCAAGAGTACCCTAGGGAAGATGAAGCATTGGATTTCAATTTTTGGATCATATGTGAAATTTTGGGATAGTGTATCCGTTCCTGGTGAACGACTTGGAGCCAAACTGGTACAATGAAGGAAAGAGAAAAAAGGGATCCATCATATTCATATTTTCGGGAAAGTGCATCCACAGCCACATTGTCTTTTCCTTTCTTGTAAATTATCTCATAATCATATCCAAAGATCTTAGTCACCCATTTTTGTTGCTTTGGGGAGGAAATGCGTTGTTCCAGAAAATACTTGAGGCTTTGATGGTTTGTGCTATAGTGGGAATACCCCTCTACTAACTACACCAGGGTTCTAAAATGTAGGTAGAGATAACTGTCTAAAGTCTCCTACTTTTTATCAACTATCCCTACATTACCCCACAATCATACATAAAAGACAAAGTGTATGGATCCAGTAGGCATACCTTAAACTCCATGTCCAGTGTCGATACCTTTACGCTTGGTTGTTTCTTGACTACAAGTCTCCTCCCAAGGCTGACCTGCATTCACCAGATGACAAATAAGAAACTACAAGCATGAATTCTACATATGGATTAGTGGGATAGACATCATAAACAAGAAATGTAAAAACATCATTGAAATTTAAGACGTCATTTGGTGGGACGAAAAAAGTATTTCTTTATATTAATCTCACAAAATTCACTTACAATATGAAACCGACACTTCTGCTCGAACTCGGTCCCGGGCTCCTCTTTACAATGTACCAACTGCTTCCACATATCCTTCTCCTCTCCAGTTCTCTCTAGGAAAATGGAAAGGTCTTGCAATGGAGGAAAAGGGAATTCTGGCTCAAATTCACAATGTGGTTGCCAAATATTTAGGAAAAGGGGGAATATGGAAATGGGCAGAGTTTCTATGCTCTCATGCTTCTTCTTTGAAATGGGACCCCAACCCCTTATTTTATAAGCCAAAAGCGATAGTAACAGTTGGGGTGACTGGCTATGAGTAGTCAAATGGTTAAGTAATGGCCTGGAAACTAGTATCCTATACAATTTTCCACTTTTAGTGATATTATGTGAGTGTACGCGGGTTGTAGTGGGGCAGCAGGCATATGTACATGGGCAGTAGTGGTGCAGGGCGCATACACCTTCAAAGCAATGGTTTTTTAGAAGAGCTTGTTCAGTGATGGCTTGGCAAAGATAGCAATTTAGATGGCCTGATGCTAGGTATGCATGTCTGGTGCAATTTAGGGTTATAATAGATTCCCCCTAATGTGTGATGTCAAAATATCATCTGATGGTTGAAATACATTACAAATATTCACCACTGTATGACACGAGTGAGCGCAGGGACCAGAATTCAGAAGGTACCATCAACAAAAATAACATTTTTTCTCACCGAGAAGGGCATACCCATGCTCGAGATGAAATAAAACCATGGTTGACAATCAAATACACTGCAGATCCATGTCATATAACTATATAAAGTGTATCTGCGAGCAGTACACATTAGATCTACATCTCAAAATCAAAATATATACACGTATGGTATCCATCTTCAAGAAGCCAATGTCGCATGATGGCTAGAGATGAGGTCTTAAAATCTCATGCAACAAATTCAAAATATTCAAAACTCAGGTAGGAGTGTAATATAAGTGTCTAAATTCACTACCCAGAGGGCTTCAATGGCTCATTGGGAATAGACAAGAGGATCTTGGTGATCAGTGCATAGAAGTTCATTGATTTTGAACAAGGAATTGATTGGTCTTCCGGGGTGACCGGGCATGAGGACAAAATACAAACTATAGAAGGGTCGACTCAAGTTTAGTAAGACTTTCCTTGGATAAAATCATGACAAAAGATGAGACTCACGCAACATGGCATTGACATAAGTTCACGATGCAGGAAGAAAAGTGAACTCTCCATATGTTTGGAAGGGTAACCAAACGGAGGAGGACATAGCTCTATGTAGTGAGAACAACTTCGTAAGGTCATATTGAATCCTAGGGCTTGACGAAAAAATGAAAGGATGTGCTTTTTCCAAGGGTGACTCATTGTGTTTTCAACAAAAAGAAAATACTTTTCCCTTCCTCTTTTTGGGGTATATTTGAATTTTTTGTCTTTTTCAATAATTTTGGGAAGCTTCAAAAAGAATAAAGAATGCTATGTTACAAAGGAGGATCAAGTGTCGTGGACATACTAGTTAAAAGCGCAAGGAACACATTGATGCTCAGAGCAAGGGGACATATGTAGGAAAAGGACACTCGGGAAAAATATTCCATGGGTCAAGGTGTCAAGATGCAGAGGAAAAGTGCTACAAGGCTTGCATATAAGGTATGCTTTAGATGGTTCGGTTGAGAGAAACATGGAGCCGACATTAGGCCAATGACGAAAGAATGCAAATGTGATTAATAAGACACAATGATAACGTCCTTCGATGTAATTTTAACGAGCATAGAGAAGGTAAGCTTGGTGGTTTTTCATTTTTAGAGAGTCTGAAAAAAGCATAAAATGAGACTCCACTGGGGTACCCTTTTCGAAGGTAGTCTAGTCAGTTTGAAAAAGGGATAAACTAGCACCAAACAAACGTCTATTCAAAAATAGTTTAATGAGCGTGACAAAGAAAAGATCACTCGACAATATTTTCATATTTAAGGAGTCTGAAAAGAGCTTAACTATGGAATCCGTAAGGGATGTTCTTCTGGACCAATTTAACTAGTGTGAAGAAACAAGGTCACTTGACCATATTTTCACTTTTAGGGATTTTGAAAAGAGCTTAACTATGGACATCGTGGGGGTTCCTTTTTCATATATTTAGTCCCTTAGGCCCGAAAAGGGATAAAATTATACCTGAGAGTACTCTTCTAGAGAACCAAGGCTCCTAGAGTATACCTTTGTTCGTACTTTTTGACCATCCAGATCGAAAAAGGGGTAAACTACTGCTGAAAATATGTGCCTTCAAATTTTAGTTTAGTGAGCATGAAGGGAAACAAGATCACTCGAAAATATTTTCAAATTTAGAGGGTCTGAAAAGGGATTAAAAGAAGACTCGTTGTGTTTTGGGAGTCCCGAGGGTGAGGTCAAGAGTGATAATGAATCATGCAAATGAGGCTCATACTCATAATCAGGAAAAACTAATAAGGACTCATGAGCCTATAGTCATTAGTGATGGCATGGACACCAAAATGAAACCAGGATCTACCTAGGGCATCCATGTGAAGGTAGGCTCTACCACTAAATTACGTCACTTCTAGAGAAAGAGTGAGGGTTCTTTGTCACAATTCAATGAGATCGATCCTATAGAAAAGAGAAAAAGACAACGAGGTGCAACAAGTGGAGGTGGAATCCTATCTTACATGCACAAAGTTGGGAAAATGACTTTTTACCAAAAGACCTTTAAAACTGACCCAACTTTCAAAAAACTTCTCAATACCCAAAGTAACACTTATTGTAACATCTCCTGAGAAACTCAAGAACCATAGTAAACGATTTTCAAGCTAAAAAAAATGGCAAAAGGGTCCAAAAAATGACAAAAAGGGACCAAAAATTCTATTAATAGAAAGTTGGCAGGTCATTATCACCACTGTAAATTGAGAATTGACCAAAAGTCAAAAAGCACCCCTTTGCCAAAATAGTTCATTTTGGGAGCTTCAGTGGACGAAACAAACTTCCGTTTGGACCAAGTAAGAACATACTAACCTCTTTTGGATTTCCATCTTTCATTTTTGAATTTATTTTTGTTTTTTTGGGGGGCGATGACCTTTAAAGAGGTAAGCCCTGCATGTATGTGGGCTTTCCAAGAATGAACCACGTGTACATGATGGCATAAGAGAAGTTGTCCGCGTGGACATGTGACTATCTCAAAAATAGCCTGTGTACACCCTCCAATAAGTGGGAAAAAATGGAATTGCAAGATTTAACTCTCCATTCCTTTGTTTTTGTGGGATGTATGTGCATTGGAGAGAGAGGGATCATGAGGACATTGATTTTTTGGTCTTCGAGGACCCTGTTGTTATTGTTGTTTTGTCACAATGCGGGTTGTTAAAGTTCTTCTAGTGTCCATTTATGAAGGCACAACACAGGTTGCTAAATGCATTGATAGATTACTGGCATCCTGACACGGAGGAATTCATGCTCGAGGGGAAGTCGTTGACTCCAACGACTGAGGACATTTACTTCCTAACTGGTCTCTCGAGGAGAGGGGATCTAGTCAACTTGCACACTTTTCCCCCTGGGCCTCACAACATTGATGAGTTGATTGGAATCCATTGTGAGGCTAGTACTGAGAAAGTAGGTTCTTAGGTGCCTATTCATAAGATCAACAACCTATCACTCAAAGTGATAGTTCTACTCATTAGTAAAATCACTGGGTCTTCATCTTTACAATAGGCTTCCCAGGTGAACATGCATTATTCATTAAAGTGCTTAAATGCACTAATTTTCGACTGGAGCACCACCATGCTGGATTGCAAGAAGAGACAACTAATAGAGTGTTAGATACGGGACCATCGTAACTTTGGTTTTGGGATCATTTTGTGCTCCTTTTTCTTTGAGAGGGTACCTAGTCTTAGTCCTCGAGAAACTATATGAGGGCATGAGGTCTCTCTCCCAGTGCTATGCAGATGGGCGACGCTATTGCCATGATAGGGGGGAGGGAGGACCATTGAGGCCTTTGATGAAATTTGTTTTGACTGGTGGTCATGGAAGATTCTGACAATAGAGGACTACCCCTATGATGGGTTCAATTTTTCTAGAGATCCTGACATGCTAGTACCTCCCGGAGCAGAACGAGGAGAGATGGGTAAGTTTTCTTTTCAAAGTTATTTATTTTTTATGTCTTTTTATATATATCATTTTGTTTGTATACCAGAGTATATGACACTTATGTATCTATTATGTACATATGTGGGACCAGTGCATCCTGTTATCACCCTATAATTTATAGGATCAACTGGTGACTAGAATTTTATCTCTCTAGTGTTTTTTGTTTGTCAAATGATTTTTCACTTTGCAAATAATTTGAGAAAAGAAAGAACAAGAAAAAGAAAAAAGAAAAGAAAAAGAAAAAGAAAAAAGAAAAGAAAGAAAAAGAAAAAGAAAAGAGGGCACAAAAGAATTTCAATAAGAGCCCCATGCAATAACAGTGACTTGGTCCATACCTTTCAAGCATGGCCAAGTTATTTTAAATTGATGTTGATAGGAATAATGAATAAGCTTGGCTAAACTGTTTAATCTTAGCCAAGTGACCTAGGCTAGTTAGTGAATAAATCTAGTTAGACTGTTTAATCTTGGTCAGGTAGCCCCATGATAGAGTAAGTTCTTAGCCCAACAATTTAATCTGGGCTAATTGTCATAGGAAGTTAGGTTAGAACTTAGGGTAGTTTTCTTGATTTAAATAAAACTAGTTCGATGATCAATGTTGGACCATGTTTTGGATGCTCAAAAAGTTGTTTGCCTAATCCCTTGGTGATGTAAAGATGTAAAAGCTTGGGAAAAACCCATGATA
>ML794608.1:103017-122788 GCA_009831015.1 Picea engelmannii
TTCTAGCCCAATCACAGATCGCAGGGAGTCACTGATAATACCAAGCAAGTAGATCAAAGCAGACTCACCAAATTGTCTAAAAACCCTATTAAAGAAAAAAAAAGAAATATTTGGTCAAAATAAAGATAAACGGAAGTCATACCTAGGTTGCAGACTACTATAACAGAGACCAATACTAGATCAAGAAAACCCCTAATAAGTGTGACTACTGATAGGGAAGAGGATGACTGCCTCTTATTTTTACAATAAAATTCTCAACATGCACACTACTGACACTTCAACAACCAGTGTATTTACATGGGTTTTCCAAGGACAAGGCACGTATGGACACGTGCAGACCCACTACAGGTCACGTACACCTCTGTAACTCCTCAAAAAAATGAAAAAAAAACAGTCCAACACAGGCAGGGAGTACTAGTATGGAAGACCAACATCCCTTAAAGACACAGAAGCTTACAAAAACTCAGAAAATAGTGAATAAACTGATTCAAATCACCCAAAAAGAAATATCCCCAAAGACCCTAGAGGCATCCCCAGTATGCTCACCAATTTTTCTATAGCGGGAATACCCCTCTATGGACTACACCAGGGTTCTAAAATGTAGACAGAGATAACCATCTAAAGTCTCCTAATTTTTATCAACTATCCCGACATTACCCCACAATCATACATAAAACACAAAGTGTAGGGATCCGGTAGGCATACCTTAAAATCCGCGTCCGATGTCGATTTCTCTACGCTTGTTTTTTTCCTGACTGCAATTATCCTCCCAAGGATGACCTGCATTCACCAGATGAAAAGAAAGAAACTAAAAGAATCCATTCTACATATGGATTAGTGGGTTAGACATCATAAACAATTAATGTAAAAACATCATTGAAATTTAAGACATCATTTGGCGGGATGGAAAAAGTACTTCTTTATATTAATCTCACAAAATTCACTTACAATGTGAGACTGGCACTGCTCCTCGAACTTGGTCTTGGGATCCTCTTTATAGTGCACCAACTACTTCCACATCTCCTTCTCCTCTTCAGTTCTCTCTAGGAAAATGGCAAGGGCTTGCAATGGAGGAAAAGGGAATTCTGGCTCAAACTCACAATGTGGTTGTCGAATATTAGGGCAAAGGGGGAATGCGAAAATGGGCAGAGTTTATATGCTCTCATGCTTCTTCTTTGAAATGGGACCCTAACCTCTTATTTTATAGGACAAATGGGATAGTAGTGGTTGGGATGACTAGCTATGAGTAGTCAAATGGTTAAGTAATGGCCCAGAAACCAGTATCCTATGCAATTTTCCACTTTTCGCAATATTTTGTGAGTGTACACAGGCTGTAGTGGGGAAACATGCCTATGTATGTGGGAAGTAGTGGTCCAGGGCATGTACACCTTCAAAGCAATGGTTTTTTAGAAGAGCTTGTTCAGTGATGGCTTGGAAAAGATAGCAAGTTAGATTGCTTGATGCCAGGTATGCATGTCTGGTGCAATTTAGGTTTATAAAAGTCTATCTTAATTTGGAAGCATTGCCCCAATAGACAAGGGAGCCACAGATAAACGACATGCAAAATAGAAAACATTTCATTTTCATAGATTTATTTTCCCAGATTTCTTTCAGACAGTTTCTTGTTGGTAAAGGCCAACAACCGACCCTCTTGCATAAAGACAACACCAATTCATTTCCCTAAAGCATCACATTCCAAGACAAAAGTATTTGTGAAAATAGGAAGGGACAGGAATGGAGTGGTGCAGATGGCCATATTCAAGGTTTGAAAATCTTGAGAAACTACTGGAGTCCAAGTGAAAGAGTTCTTTTTTAGGAGTGTAGTGAGAGGTGCTGCAATCTTTCCATAATTCTTAGCTGACCTGCAATAATAACATGTTAAGCCCAGAAACCCACACAATCTTTTGAGAATCATTGGGTGAGGCCAATATTGCATAGCTTCAAGTTTTTTAGGATCCACCCTGACGTCATCCTTGCCAACTAGATGGCCCAAGTACTTGACTTCTGATGTGCTAGAATCACATTTAGACTGTTTCAGGAAAAGTTGGTGCTGAGAGAGTAGATGGAGAACTCGATCCACATGAGAAAGATGGTCTGTCCAGTTTTTTCTACAGATGAGGATATCATCAAATAAAACTAATACAAAATTATGGAGAAAAGGACGAAAGACATGATTCATGAGGATTTGGAAGGTGGAGGGAGCATTACAGAAGACAAAGGGCATGACCAAAAACTCATAGTGGCCCTCATGAGTTCTAAAGGAAGTATTGGGAATGTCTTCCTCTTTCATACGTATCTCGTGGTATCCAGAATGAAGATCAAGTTTAGTAAAGAAATGGGCACCACTCAATTCATCCAAGAGGTCATCAATGAAAGGAATGGGAAATTTGTCTTTAATGGTAAGTTTGTTGAGGGCATGTAAGTCAGGACACATTCACCAAGAACTGTCTTTATTTAGGACCATGACCACCGAATAAGAGTAGGGGATTGTACTAGGGTGGATAACGCTTGCGTTAAGGAGTTCCTGGACCATTTTCTCAATTTCATTTTTTTGGTAAAAGGGGTGACGATACGGATTGATATTGGGAGGAAGGCTTCCTGGTACAAGGGGAATGGAATGATCATGAACACCATGGGAAGGAGGGAGTGGAAAAGACCACTTGATTTTTAGAAAGGATGGATTGGAGGTCTTGTGACACCGAGGGTGTCTCTCTTGCTTTTATGGCATGGATTTGGGAAATAACACCAAAATGACCTTTTTTGAGCAGATTTTCCATGCAATGGGAACTAATGATCTCAGGTGAACCGAAGGTGATGCCTTGGAACTTATATTGTTGTCCCTCCTAGTCAAATTGCATGGTTAATTCCTTAAAATCCATGAGAATGGGACCTAAAGTCCTTAGCCATTATGTTCCCAATACAATGTCACAACTGCCCATGTTGATAGAAAACATATGAGATTTCAGGTGGTAGTCACCAATTTGGAGACACAAATTTTCACAACACCCTCCACATTTCATGGAGCCACCATTGGTAATCATGATTTGGAAATTATTGACTGCATGGATGTAGCAATGAGTTTCTTGGGCACTACGACAATGAATAAAATTATGGGTGCTTCCACTATCAACCAGAATGATGACCTTCATATGCTTGAAGTAACTGATTATCTTGAGGGTTTGGGGAGTAGAGACGCTAGTGAGAGGATTTAGGGAAATGACTGGTTCTACTTCAGGAGGGTCCTAGGGAGGGGTGATGTCAGTGGTTTCATGTGACTCAGACACAAGGGGATTTTCAACCTCCTCTTCCGAAATATCCTCCGAGATGGCCATAAAAAGATTTTGTTCCTTACACTTGTGGCCCGGGAAATATTTGTCATCACAATTATAATTTGGACCTGTGTAGATGAAGGGACCACTCTGGAAGGGACTATGGTTTCCTCTATCATAGGTTTTTCAACCTCTATAGCATTGGAGTCAACAAAACCGTTTTGAGTCAGGAAGGCGTTCCAGTCATCATGTTGTAACTTCAATTGATGTACTAGCAGTATCTTTATTAAGCCATGGTGAAACAAGCTTGAATCCAATTGTTGTATCTTATACCTCTTTACCATTTTATACAGGCTTCTCCATAGGTAATGGGGAATATTTAATTGAAACCCAATGAAATTCATTAGAAAACATATGTGATATAGAAAAACAAAACCAAAGTGGCCTTCACACGTCATGAACTGTTTCAAGATTGCTAGCAAACCATGCCACTGGATTTTCAACAGGGACACGGGCATACCTTTATCACAACATTTGATCTTTCGAGATGTGAAGAAAAGGCTCCACAGAACCTCCTCGACCTTGGAATTTTTGAACCACTTTTTCCCGGTCAAAGGAAGACCTATTTCTTGACCTAAAAAATCCTTTGTGACTTTGACCTGAATGTCTCCTACGTTGGCTCGACATCCATCAAAAGAAATGGAATATTCTTGAGCGGTTCGCAAGTTAAATCCCTGGAATTTCTCAAGAAAAACAGGACAACCTTGACCCTCGAGATCCTCCCTTGCATCATCACACAGGAGCAGGGTCTGAGATCCATTGGGTTCAATCCTAACGATCGGGCCATGGGGATACAAAAAATGGACAATAAAACATAGTGAGTATGGAAGGTTTCTAGGAGAAGACCAGAACAACATTTCAGACCCAAAAGATCATCAATACCCTAGCGCGTATGGAAAGAGGTTCTTCAATACCAAATGAAAGGCGTTATGTGAAATGAATGCCAGGAGTACATGCAAAAATTGAGATTTATCTTGAGGTGATGGGCTCATCGTTGTCGGACTGCCACCTCCCACAGGGTACAGGCCACAACCAAGTTCATTAAATTTTATTGTTGCGCAACAAGGTGGGTTTGGTTTCTAAATTTTAGGAGAGGGAAAATTTTATAAACCAAAATGTAGTGACAAGAATACGCATGACCAAAAGCCACAAAAAAATATCAAAGTTTAAATTAAATGGACCCTTGGTGAATCACATAACAATCCATAAGCATACTTCACATTTGAGGAGTCAATATAGAAGATGAGCTTGAT
Organism: Picea engelmannii; assembly: GCA_009831015.1. NCBI lineage: Eukaryota > Viridiplantae > Streptophyta > Pinopsida > Pinales > Pinaceae > Picea > Picea engelmannii. The sequence continues at coordinate 107,600 of ML794608.1, forward strand.
AGCAGGAAACAAAATATTTATTAACAGAAACTGTGGAGCCATATACCTTTCATAAACTTTAAATAAAGTGGTAATCCAATCATAGGTTTTGATGCTTCACTTTCATGCTTTCAGTCATGAATGAAGCATGAAAATGAAAACACTAGGAATAACCGAAAGATCACAATCATAGTTTCAAAAACTGCTTATGAAGAACAATAATCGTGTGACCCCAAGTAGGCAGCTACATAAATTATTATTTGATTCTTTAAAAAGTTGAAAATATGTAGGGTTTCCAACAGGTTTCCAAGAAAAATAGAACTGTTGGCCAGGGTTTTTTTAGAAACCGTGGCCTTGACCAGGAAAAGGAAATTGCATCTGTTGAGGCATCATCGGGTGACTCCCAAAATTGGATGGCATAGCCTGCGTAGGTATTTCTCCCTGCATTGTGTTCCAAGGACCTTGGTAGGGTATTCCCCCAACCAATCTGATGGGAATGGGTGCATAGCCTTTCCTGGGGTTCCAATGAGTATGGAAGGGGTTACCTCTGACTGACATTCCTTGTGAGGGAAATGAGACCTTCCAAGGATTCCAAAGACCCTATGTGGAGTATACTCTAGTCGTCATTCCCTGTGAAGGAATGGTACCTTGCACCAGGTTATATTGACCAAATTTGGGGTTTCCCCCAGTCGAGAAACTGGCCAAAGAAAAATCATTTCTCCCAAACAAACTAAACAAAGAGAATGACATAGATCCCACTAGCGTTGTGTAAGAGGAAGGTCCTAAACTTCCTCCACCAAACAAGCTATAATTAGTGTGAGGGTGAATACACTACTGAAAACTTCCTCTGAGCGAAGGGGACAGGTGAGGTATATGAACCCCATCATAAGGAATGTAATTAAAAAGGGTAGTAGTGCCCACGGTTGACCCTTGCAAGGGAGTGTTTGAGATCCCTACCCCTAGACCCATAGTCTGTAAGGTAGAATAAGTAAGGACCAAGTTCGTATCAAAGTCGAGCATCCCATATGAGAAGGGAGAACCTGTCGCATTCTAAGTAAACATAAAAGTGGTCGAAGATGTTAAAGGTATCGTACCATTTCTTGCATTTGTGGGAGTCGGAACAATTGAGATCCTGACTTTAACGAGAGTGTGGGAAATCCCGTTATGAAGTAGACCTAACTGTAGTATGGGGACTCCCAGATGAATTAGTAGCATTCGCTTCCATTTTCATCCATAGAAATAGCTGGGGCTCAGAAGATGTAACCTCGAGGGGGAAAATATCAATCAAGATTGACGTCGACAAGTCGGTAACCGACATAGTTTCCTATGGCCTGTTCTCTTCAAATGATCCTTCCATATAAAGTCTTTTCCTCAACAATCACGGAGGTGACTCCAAAGTAACCAGCAAAAGACCCTAAAGCCTTCGTGACTAGAAAAGATTTTCATCTTCCACTTTGTGAAATGATCAAATGAAACAGTAAGGATTGACTAGTGTAGAACACAAAGCATACACTAAATTTTTTCTTAAAGATAAATCAAGAAGTCGACTAACTAGTGGGAAGGATGGCTACACCAATCGACACTAGAGTAACTAACTGGTGCAAGTTTAACTTGAACACGGAAGCACCCTCTGGGTACACTCTGTGAAGCACAATCTGACGTCTACCCTAGGTACCACAATATACCCCCGCAGTCACCTATGTAAGTCCATAAATTATGGGCAACTAGGTTTCCAGATCATAGTCAGTCACTAGGCAAGTATAGTCGACAGTTAGGCAGATCATAATGAGAAGGATAACAAGTCTGAAGCTCTTCAAGGGTGCCAAAAAAAATTGGTCCGGAAGATAACTAAGGATATCGAACGGATTCAAGGTCCACAAATATTCATAGGAAAATGTGATCGGTATTGTCCCGGAGAAAAACCCTCAATATACAATCCCCACTACGTTTAGTCCAACTTTGGAGGGGTTATCTCCTCTGCCTTTCCTCACGTGACCTCTTGTTTATCCCCTGTGTTAGAGGGGGGTCCCGACTAAATCTTATGACGTTGGACTTAAAACACTCCCTATCTCAGACTCCAATGTTTGTTTTAAAAATCTCTTGAAGAGTTTCCTCTTCACACCTAATTGAAGGCCCTAAAACCCTAAACTAGTCGGTGAACCCTACAAACAGAAATTCTATTATATTTTAAGTTAAGAATTAAATTTAAGAATTGATTTACGCAAAGGGAATAGTAGTGAAACTGGTGGTGTTATGAAGAGATGAATAAGGAAGAGAACTTTAAAGCATTTGAAAGCAAAATATACTTAGAAATTAAAAGAAATCTTGTAAAAAATCTTTGTAAAATTCCACTTTTCTAATCAATATTTCAAGATCTTGTAAATGAATAAATCCTAAAACTTGCTTTTGTTTGACTAAGAAAAACTACTTGTATTTTAGGAAATAGGAAATAACTTTGAAACAAAGACACCTTTTTCTTATGCAAACAAACTTGACTACTTTACCAAACTAAATGCAAGAAACTAAATTATTTTATTTTATTTTTCGAACTGCTTTAACAAGAAAAACTGAAGTAAATTTTTATTTTTTTTTCCAAAGAAAGAAATAAGAATAAAGAGAAAATCGAGAAAAAGATTGATAAATATCCTAATCCAACTGGGGATCACAAGGATTCAACCAATAAAACAAAAGGAGGATCTAAAACTTGAGAGCTCGCTCTAAAACTTTTAGGGAAAACAAAATAAAACTAAGGAACAAGTTAACTGGAAATTTAACCCAAGCTATGGCCAAAGAAAGAGACTCTGACTGGTTCAAGAAATTCCTGAGAAGTACAAACTTCTATCAGGAAAGAGGCAAACTCTCTCTTTGTTAAAAAACAATTTCAAGAAAGAGAGACATGGGTTTTCGCATCAACATCCTGCATATGTACGTGGGTTTTCTACTGTGAAGAGTGCATGTGTATGTGGGCTAACCCAAAATAGGGAGTGTACACCTCTGAGACTTTTCAAAAATAAAAAGACAAGGTAGACTAACAGGGCAAGGAAAGTTGGTTTGCACCTTGCAGGGGACCAGAAACCTTTAAAAGACTTAGTAAACTTGACTGAAACTCAACATGCAATAAACAAGACAATTAAGAACCCATAAAACCTCCCTAAAATCCCTAGAGAGACTCCCGAATGGAGTCACCAATTATGCTAGCAGGAAAATCCTCCTATAACTATACCAGGGTTTAAAGTATAGACAGAGAAAATGACTCCCTAAAAATCCATCTAGTTTCTACACTACCCCAAACATACCAAAATAGATGAACATAAAGAATTTGAAGATAAGATCAATAACCGTACCTTTTATCCAACTTTTGGTGATGATCTCCTCAAGATCTGTAGCTCCCAAGGCTACAAGTATTCTCGCAAACATGACCTTGTTATCGAACAAATTGGTAAGTGAGGACACAAACTAATAACCTTAACTTCAACAAGAAGCTGGAACAAAATAGGGCAGAATACAAGTTTCACCTTAGATTTCATTGTCATATAAATTAGTTCAAAGAGGGACAAATGACATACCATTTAAATGACGTTTGATCATCGCTAGTGTCATCCTTACCACTCCATCTTTGGATTTGTGGGATGCTAAACCTGTTAATAAACACAAACCAACAAAGAGAGATAACAATGATATATATATTCCAATGAATTCTATGTATAAGATCAAGGAGTTATATAATAAAAGTAAAGACACCTTTAGAGGGAAGAAATGTATTACTGCATTGTATTAAATAGAAGTGGAGAATACAACCCATGCCTTGATGTTGCAAGATCCCTTCTAATGGCCCTTTTATTCAACACACACACACCTTTGCTCCATTTCCTTTGATGAAGAACATCCACAACCTGACTTGGAGAGCTAAAGCAAAGCTATCACAAGTATAATCTACATCATAATTCTTCATGCATAAGAAAGCCTTAGCTTTTTCCATGAAATATCTCTCATTATAAAGGGTGAAAGAGGGATGGATGAGGATATTAGGATGATACCACTAAATCAGAGAAGCGAGTAAGATCCAAATCGATCGGAGGCCACCTCATCTTCTAGAATATTCCCTTCTATAACCTTCATGAATTTCACTTTTTCTCTTGTTTGAGGATTGTCGCACCCCATGCACAAGTAGCCTGCAGCGATGTCACAATCTAGTTTTGGTGCAGCATGCAACGATCAAGCATCATTGCACCCCAAGAATAGATCAGGGTGCAATGCTCTCCTTTGATATGGTTTTTAAGGAAGAAAAGGTAATCCACTTTTCTCATAGAAAAAGTCTCATTTAGTATTTTCAGGGAAAATGGAAGTGAGTTAGGCACACATTGTCAATTGATCACAGGGGTGACCAAAATAATGTTTAATAGAATGCCCCCAAATCATGAATTTGGAACCTCTAAGTTGTAATGCTTTGTAGAATGTGTGTGTCAAAAAGAAGGAGCACATTAGTCGGGAACCTGCAAACAATCAAGCATATTCACAATAATATACCATCTTTTGAGGTAGGAATTCCCATACTTAGACTACAAGTGACTCTAATGATAAGTATCAAGTGATTCATGGCCACCAAACATACATTGTGGATCCATGTTATCATCATTCAAGATAACCACGAGAAATACACTATGGATCTATGCTTTGAAGAATTCAAATTCGGACATAGCCACGAGACATACACAATGGATCTATGTGTCAGTACAAACTTATGAATACTCCATCACAACCTGGACCAATATGGTGAGATCCAGGGTATTCATATTTATCATTCTGAAGTATGAATCTAGCCATGTGATCACAGGTTTCGAAGTCGAACATGATAGAAACCACTTGATTGCCGATCATTAATGAATATTGTTAACAAGTGCGAGGGAAATCACCATTGATGTCAATGAATCCCAAGGTAATCTAGAAAAATCCAACGAATGTGAATGAATGAGTTCAAGTCAAACACTTGATTTAATCTTTCAATCAAGGGTTAATGATGTGAACCCACTGTTGAAAGCGAGGATACCTGCCATTGAGGCATGAAGGCTCCAAGGTACTAAATGATTTCTAGGTCTTGTTCATGGATAAAGAGTTGAAGTCGATAGGAAAAGACTCATCACATGAGGTCCTTGTTGGTTGTGGATCCTGATTATCTTCCTGATTTAGAGGTCTTTTACTTTCAGTCGTGTGTATACCCCATGAAGTATTTACACCCCAGAAGTATGTACACTCTTCCACGCGGGGGAGTGCAGAGGGGGGGTACCCCCTCTGCGGGGTCTGGGGGGGCTATCCCCCCGACTGGGGGGTCTGGAGGCAAGCGGGCCCCCAGCAGGGGTTCGGGGGCGAAGCCCCCGAAGAAAAAATTTCCTTGTAAAAGTATATTGTAATTTCATTGTAAATCTGGACCGTTCATTATAAGGTCGCAGATCTAATGGTAGATATTATGTTAGGGTTTTTTTCCCTAGAAGGAAACCCTCTTTTATGAGGGAAATGTATTGCGGCTATGGATGATGGTGAATATTGTATTTTGAGAGAGGAGACTATGAGAGAATGAAGAGGAAGTTACAGCAGGTTTTGTTGTAGGTTGTATCCCTTCATTTGCTAGATAATAATAAAGGAAGGACCTGGAAATTTCTTTGGTGGACGTAGCCCACACTGGGTGAACCACGTAAATCTGTGTCTCTCTTGTATTGTATGTCTTCTGTGTTTTGTTTCTGCATTTGTTTTATTTTATTACTCCGCGGTCCTATTTTTCTAACAATCCTTAATGTATCCTCCATCAATGAAATGAAATATGTAACAGATTTGAAGTAAATAAGAGTATAAAGTTATTCGACACTAACTCAGGGAAGGACGACATGGTATAATTTTAAAGACTGCAGATGGTCAATTCGATAGAAGGCTTGTTTAAGTTGAACTTCTCTTGAACATATGAACGACAAAAAAAAATGTGTTGGAAACATTGACTCAAGGAAGACCCAACATATGGACTTGTGGATGTTCAAATGAGATACAAATGGATTTCCCAACCTGGATACAATAATTAAGAGGGGTGCAATATTCAAGAGTGACTTACTGTCACTAACACACACACACACACACACACACACACACACACACACATATATATATACATTTATTTCCCAATTTCCCCCAACCATTTCTGGCGAGTACCTCTTTATTTTTACACAAGCTTGAGGAGTATAACATATTCTTGTAATGTAAGATCATCTTTTGGATGAGTTCCTTAGAGTATTTTTAATGAACCCTAGGAAGGCATGGTTCGGTCCCATATGGGCCTTTTGATGCTTATTTTACGAGTCCAAAGAAAAAAAACTCAAGGGTTTTTCATGTTTAGAGTGTTTGAAAAAAACTTAAAGAAAAATCCAATATGTCCTTTTTCGTAAGTTAGTCTGACGAGACTGAAAAAGAGATCATCTGCCACTCATCAGACATTTTCTTCAAATACTTTTACGAGCATGAAAAGAACAAAATTTCTCAGATATATTTTCATTTTTAGGGAGCTTGAAGAGATCTTAAATGATACTCCATAGGGTTCGTTTTTCGAATTACCATTATGAGTCTGAAAAAAGAAAAAAAAGGTTGCTCGATAACATTCTCATGGTTTCACGAGCGTGAGAAAGAATTAAGACCATGCTCAGAGTTTTTCCTAAAAAACCCTAAAAGTATATGTACATAAGAAAACACAAAAAAAAGACCAAAAATGGAGGATCCATATCAAACGTCCAATCCTTAGATCTCTCAATCTGTAATAGAGACACTTTTCAAAGTTCATTAGGCTTAGGGAATAGGCAAAAATATTCAAAAATTAATTTAATTTGAAATTAAAATGGTAAAATGTGAATAAAATAGATCAAAACTGTCTATTTACTATTTCATTTGTATTTTTACCCAAATAGTTCTAGAAACCCTTGTTTTCTTCCAAATTTCAAGTGACGATTCCATAGCACCTAGTGGACCAATTCTCGAACCAATTTCGTCAAAAAGGTATTCTCCTTCCCCTTTCTCTTTTCATGGTTTAATTTTTAATTTTAATGGTTCATTTTTTAGTTAAGGGCAATTTTTAAGGGTTATTGTGCTTTGAGATCGTCATAGGCTCACACTATCATGAACTGCGACAACCCCAAATAGCCACAGGGGTTCCACTACTAGGTTGTGACGATGTCACTCTTTGTAAAAGAGAGCCCCTGCAATGACCACAACTCAAATTTTGAAAAACAAAATGAGCTAGGAAAACTTCCAACTTTTTAAGTTTGATGAATCTAATCATCCTTTGATGTTGTTTGGTAGGTTTTCCTCAATCATTATGCTCGAGTGGAGGGAATGTGAGAACAAGGAAGAATTATACTTTGTCGGGAATGAACCGAGCACTGTCATGGCACTCTAGGAGTGTGGTTTGCTCAAAATTTTAAAATTTCAAAGCATGAGAGACCAACCAAGGCTATTAGAGTACTTAGTCCACATGTGGGACGTCAATGACCAAGATTTTCACGTGCGTGTGCATACTCTTATCTTGGATATTGATGACATTTAATTTTTGATGGGGTTATCTCATCGAGGCTCTCAGGTATCACTCTCGAGAAGCAGAGGTGGGGGAGAACTATTGGTGCTCGACCAAGTTTTGAGGAAATCTTGGTCAGGTTTGACCAATTTTTGGACTTCAACGCAGTGATCAAGGAAGGAGTTCCCAAGAGGAGCTAATATCATGTATCTCACTTGTTTTGCGGGATTTGCTGACCCAACAAGGGGTTTCCCTAGGGTTTTTGTAATGGGTTATGGGATGTCTTCCCATGGGTTTACCCTTATTTAGGCCTTCTTGTAAAAGATTGTAAAAGTATAAATAAGTAAGATTGTAAGGTAGAATTAGTAGGGAAAAGCGATGTAAGAGACTTAGAGAGTGAAGTCTAAGTGAATAAGTGCAAGTAGTCTGAGTTCTTTGTGCAACAGAATGTGTATGTAAGGATCTGTGCTCGATAAAGGAGTTGTCTCTATTCCTTGACCTAATTTTGGGAAGGAGGATCTGGTACTCAGTGCGTAGATATTATGTCCTCTACGAAGATTGGCTCTATGGCTTAGTGCACAGGATCATATGGGTGTAAAAGATTGAAGACTAATAAAGAAGACAAAGCAGTTGGTGGATGTATCCCCACACTGGGGTGAAACACGTATATCCTGTATCTTGTGGTTACTCTGTGTTGTCTTGTTTATGCTATGAATGTGTTCAATACTTTTCTTATTATGTTAGTTATATATATATATGTTGATGCTTAGAACTTCACTTAAAGATGAATGAATGTTAGATATAAATATGTTCCGAGTGCTAAGTGGTTGAGGTGTTTACTCTTTATTTTTACTGTGTTGGTCCATATTAGCGTTTGTGATGTGATGTTAATGAAATATAATGAAATAATGCATACCACCTTTTAAGTGTTTCTAGAATACTCTGTGAAGTGTTATAATCATAGATCTGTGTCCCAACTTGGTTACAGACACCTGATTCCTATAAAACCCCCTGCTTCTACCTAGGGTGAGACTTCGCCTACTTCGCAGGTGTTTTCGAAAGGGTTGGTAGTTATGGTTTTGTAGGTGCGATGTTGAAGCATTGAACCTTGGGTATTCTGCTGTGTCAACAAATGGTTTTGTTGTCGGGACCTGAAACTGTGATTGCTGGGAACTTAAGTAAATAAAAGAGAATCTATGTGCATAGATCTATTGTTGTGGTGTGCAATACTGTACTTGACTTGCGAAGATCTATGCTAAGAAATAAACTTGATCTGAAGAAAAGAGGTAAATCTTTGTGCTTTGATAGAGTAAGATAAGTCAAAAAAATTGTTTCAAAAGCATGAATTTAGGTATGTTTAATAGATTTTTTCCTAGTCTGAAATCTAGGGCACAGTTGGAAGAAATCATTGATCTAAGTACAACTAATAGAAATGAAGAAAGATATGTTATTACTATGAATATAAATAATTTTTGGACTAATAAGTAGATGCAGGAACCTAGACATAATTTTTACAAATTACAGGTCCAAACACTGTGATCCCAGTGTGCAGTACATGAGAAGTTGAGAACCATACAAGAGGAAAAGAGGATTGACACTATGTTATAACTATAGAAGACCGAGACATCTTTCTAAGGAATGCCATGGTACAGGTCCTATTTGTCTTTTTTGTAAAATTGTTGGTCATGAGGTTGAGGATTGTCCAAGGATGATTGCTAAATTTGAAAGGATGAACATGAGACAAGAAAATCTAGAGACTAAGAACATGTTAGAGAATCAGAGAGAGAACATATTAGAGAATTTCAGACTACATTACTACATTTGAAATAAATGATGGATGTTCATAAAGATATTAGTTTACTGGAGATCATGAAAGTAAAATAGTGCACAAGTACAAGAATAAAAGACTTCGACATAGACTATGTATTGGATGAGGAAACACCAGTGAATATTATGACAAAAGATACTTGGGAAATTTTGGGAAAGCCTTCTATGGTACCTTCACTATGGAGGATAGGCGTGTTCAAGGGAAAGATGATAACCTTATGTGGAAGAGTTACTAATGTATCTATTATCATCCATGGAACATTGACTGAAGAGGAATTTAAAGTCATTAAGTTTTTTGAGAACTACGACCCCTTTTCCTCTTTTATTAGGAAAGACTTGGATTGAGAAAGACCATATCAGAAGGAAAGTAGAGGAAGAAGCTCCAAAAAATAAAAAGCAAGAACTAAGGGATTTCATAGCTAGAAAAATAGATCGAATGATAGAAGAATGAGAAGTTAAGTCGAAGCAACATAAGTCAAGAGAATTAGATGTCGAAGTTGAAAGAATGCAAGAAGTTTTGAAGGACCTATACATGAAATAAATAATAATTCCCACCCCGGAATTAATAAGAGAAGAGGTATTAAATTTGAACCCTTTGAGAGCACATCAGTAGTGAGAAGTCACTTCGCTAACAGAAGATAAGAATAAGAATGGAAAGAGAATTCCAGAAACTATTAGAGAGACTCAGATTGCAGGGAAGAAGGCAAGGAAGATCAATAAAAAGAAAACCAAGGTAGAAAATCTACAAAAAGATACAGAGAACATAAGGAAGACTTCATGAATTGGAACCTCGCAGGAGGCAAGTTCACAGGATTTGAACCTCACTGGAATAGTAGAATCGTGCAGAATGGGACTTCACCCTAGCGAAGTTATATGACCATTTTAGATGCCCCTACCATTATAACGACTCTCTGTAATGGCCATGAAACAAATTTATGGGTGGATATATTGTTGTAAGAAATAATAACCCCACACAGTTCACTAGGTTCATGGTCGACCTCTCATGAAAATGTGTGGAGAGAATGCAGATGAATTGGGCGAGTTTCCTCATCAATGAGCTCGAGAAATATTGTCGCGAAGCTCAGGATCATGGATACGAGTTCCAGTTTCATTGGTTTCTCATGTTGATTGCATTTGTTTCTTGGAAAATTACTGAAGGAGTGACCTTCCTGAGATCGAACCATCAGAGTCGTTGGCTTCTAGGTTTTCTACCTTGTGGTACACCAACGACATGTCAAAGAAATGGAAGTCGAACACTATGTTCCATGTGTATTATCAACAACTGAAGGTTTCCATTGAATCATTTATGTGCATGACACCACACACCCTGCACCAGTACAGACCGATATCCAAGTTCCACATAGATCGACATTTTATCTACATCACTGCACGTAGAGATGACAACAAGGAAGAATTACAGTCACATTACAAGATGACAGATGAAGACATGGAGCATATCACGAAGGAGTGGCCAAAGGAGTTCCTTGTACCAGTCGATGATGCAAAACTCTCCGAAAATGACATCATAAGAATCCACCTCCTCACATGGGTGGAGCATGCTAGACAATCCATTGTGAAGAAGAAGAAGAAAAAGGAGGAAGTCCATAATATAGAGACTGACAAGGAGGACAACGCTTCTAAAGGAAATGGATCTGGCTCACTAGGAGGAGGATACGAAGTAAATGGACAAGGAAGAGAGGATGAAGGAGAAAATCAAGGAGAAGGAGAAGCTACACTATCGAAATATACCCTTACTGAAATAGTAACACCGTAGAAGAGGAAGGTTTCTCCATAGAAACCTTCAACAAGAAAGAAGACGCGGGCTACGAAGCCCCAGTTAGAGGCCATGCTCACAAAGGAAAAAATCAGTCTAGTCTATGGTGTTAGAATATTATGGATGTGCTTGTTTAACCATAAAAAATATCATTATTGTCACCCAACCATAGGCCGAAGCCACCCCCGAGCACCTTAACCTTGACAGAGAATCATTCTGGAAGAAAACGCTAGGCTAGATATCCAAACAAGATAGCGCAACTCTCTCTCCAAGGATAGTGTACCAAACATGAGATGATTAGAGAGTCCAAACCATGAACAAGAGATATTCCAAGCCAAAACCGAAATTTTCTAGCTGCAACAACTGCAACGACAACTCTCCTCTAGACTTGCGCACAAACTGGCCAACTGCAGTGTGCACAAGTGTTGCTTCTGCAGTTATGAGAATGCCTTCCAGAACGAAGATTGGCCTCCTATATTTATACTAAAACTGGCAAACTTCCTAGGCCGACTTCTCATTCTGGGTTCCTATTTACTTAGTATATAATATTTCCTTTAGCCAACTTCTTCTCTTGGAGGATAATAACCTAATACAAGGTATCCTCTTGAGTTGACTTGTCTTCTAGGGTTATTAGCCAACTAATTAGGGTTTCTTCTTACTTCCCAGAATATTCTATTCTCATGAGGTTTACACGTGGAGGTTAATATCTTCCTCCGCTACAATAATATCAACACTCCCTCCTATCTAGGGAGGTATTGAAGGTAATGGTATTGAACACAAACATACCATTCACCCAGTAGCATCAACATAGTTGTATAGACTGTCTCATGATTAGATCATGAGCACCATCATCACTATAAGTGTCATCAACTGCATCATCTCTCTAAACCATACTCCATCTGAGTAATCAGACATGATGTTGGATAAGTCACTCACTCCACATAGTGACATAAGAACCATTCTTCTAATCCAGACATATGTCCAAGAAGAATAAATGTCCTGAACATTTTTTATTTGGGAAATCTCTGTCCATTGATCATCCATCTAGTTGATAATCATTTCCAACACTATTGATAGTCTTCAAGGAAATCAGAACAATTCCATTCAATTGAACATAAATGTGTCTATCCATAGTATTACACAACTACAATCCAGTGGTACACTACCACACCAAGTAGAACATAGATACTTGATCAATGACATATAGTCACAATCAGTGGAACACATCCACCACAGTAGTATACATCCATTTTTCGGAGACATGTAGTCTCCATAACAATCATATCATCAACCTGTACAGAAAAAATTGTTATGATATAAACTGAATCATCTGGGCCATTCTTCCACTCACATCTATGAGATATGGAAGAGTATCTACCCTTAGAAGCTAAAACATCAATGATGAGCTATCTGGACTATTCTTCTCAAGAAAGGAAGAATAATTTTCCCGATTTCTGAGCCTGGAACATTCACCTATCCTGGCCATTTCTCTAGCACTAAACAAAGTGCAACCTGGAGAGAATGAATCTTCCCTAGGGAATGCCTGTCCTTGATTGTTGAACCTGGACCATTCAACTATATGAGCCATTCCTCTGACACTAAACAAATTGCAGCCTAGAGAGAATGAATATTCCCTAGGGAATGACTATCTGAACCATTTCCAAAGGAAATGACTTTCCTGCACCAACCTCCAAAATAGACCATTTTTTGAAACTACTCACAACTATGAGCTTCGAAAGAATGACTGCCCGATGAGGTGAAATAGTCTTCTTGACCACTACTGAGAGTGAAAGTCAAGAAGAGAGACTATCCTAGACCATTCTCCATGTTAACCACAAGGAGAAGCGTTGTCTCTGGTACATGAGAAATCCATCGAACCATTTTCATTATGAAAATGACGGTTCAATTTGGACCATTTTCCGAACTGGAAAATGCTTGTTCGTCAAAAATATCAAACCACTTTCCGAATTGGAAAGGAACTGTTTTTGGCACAGGGGTAGACCCAAGTTTCAATGCTACAACAATGCACCAAAAAAACCCTAACTACCGGCCCTTTTGACAACAACTACGAAGAAGATGAAGTCTCACCTGAAGTAGAGGTAGGGGTGGTTGCAGGACTCCAATGTCTGCAACCTTAGTTGGGACACAAATATGTGATTGTAACACCTTAACATAGAAATTAGCAGTTACAGTTCATTAATGTTCAGTCATAGTTTACAGTGCAGCTAAACCCTAACAACAGATAAACGCAATATTTATACAGATCCAATAGATTCAAGTATTAAACATATCAACATAGATCAGATCTAGCATTCATTCACAGTATTCATTACTAATATACCATATTATATCCTTCTAAGAATACATCAGTGCACTAACCATTCAATCACATAGACAATAGAAAAACCATAAAGCACATAGCAACCACAATGCAAGATATACGTGGTTCACCTCCACCCTGGGGCTACGCCCACCAACTCTTCTTCTCTTTTATTATCTTCGGTCAATCAACTACATGCACAAAGCCTTGAGATATTACTCCACAGAAGACAAGAGATTTGTGCACCTCGCTAGATCCTCCTTCCCTAAGTTACAACACAAATCCTTCCACATTCTCTTACAATCACTTTCACTTCACTCTGCAAGCCTCACACAGTATGCACAAAGCAATTACCGTTATCACTTCCACTTAGAAATTAACACTTAGCACTTAGCATCACATACACGTCCCTCCTTCAATCACATAGATTGAACTTAATTCTTCCTACATCGCCTAGATTTCTATTTATATATTACAAAATGGACCTAAACATGGGTAAACCCATGGGCCGAAATCCCCATTCCCATTACATAATCCAAAAACCCAAAAATCCCTAAAAAGGGGCTGAGATCCCACTATCTCTGCCTCAAATTGTGCTCCCTCTTTGACATCCTGTCGAAGTCCCAAAAGTAGTTCAAACATGACCAAGGATCCTAAAAACTTGGTCAAGGGACAATAGGCCCCCATCACTTACTTGTGACTCATCCTGAGTCACTCTGGTTTGGGTAGCTGTTCTTCAAAATCCTCGATCTTGGCTCGAGTTTCTTCGATCTGTTGCTACGCTAGGGTCTCCTGCTTGGATAACTCTTGGAGGATTGATTCACTAACTAGTCCCTCTAAATGTTGTTCGACTACAACGACTACTTGTTCCAACTCTACACCTGAGCCTTCAATCTCCTCAAACAGTTGGCAAGATTCATCTTGGACTAGTTGGAGCCTTTTAGTCACTTCCATGACTTTTCTTTGAATGGTGTGGACATATTGTTGAGCAGTGCATTGTTCTTGGGATCACTTCATCCTTTCAACTACTAACAGGAGCTTCAACTGCACCTGTACTATTGATGCTTACTACTTTTCCTCCTAGATCTGTGACTCCAGTACCTTTAGCTCAGTAGATTCAATGAGTCGCTCATAATTGTGTGCATTGCAAGCACTTAGTTGTTTTCATTCTAGAGTGAATGATCTGATCCTCTCAACTGTGCTCTGGGCAGTGGCTTCTCGTTGATCTCGCACATCCTGCAGGGTACTTGACATTGTTCATAGCTTGAGGTCTACGATTCTCTGTTGAAGTTGTTGGATAGATTTCGCAAGATTCTCTACTCGATGTTCCACTGGGCCTTCCTCTTTTTTCTCTAATCCTGTCACAGAGCGAAGTGCTCTAGTGACTGCTTCTTTTATTCCCACCTGTTCTGTGAACAACTACTCTTTCTATTCTTCAAACATAGTTTGGAGGACAACCTTCTCTTGCTGCACAACTCAACGTTGATCTATGACTACTTTTTGTACCTTGTTTAGGGCCTCTGTGGCCTACTCAGTTTCTTCTTGTGTGCAATGAAGGTGAGCTTGGGTCGCATCAACTAGTCTACGGAGTTGGGAAGGCTCATCTCCCAACTCAGGTGCTTTTGATGGTGGGGGTGCAGTGGATACTGTGCGATTGGATTGAAGGGCTTGTTGTACCCCTCTGAGTTCAACCTGAATTTTATCATACATCTCGTCCTTCTTGGCTTCATGTTTCTACAAGATTTC
>ML794608.1:140298-157423 GCA_009831015.1 Picea engelmannii
GTGAGTCTCGTCTAATTTCATCAAATACAAGAGATGTTCCTCTTCATCTAAGGTGTTAGGGAGAAGTTCAACAACTAGTTTCAAATATGGCATTTCACATTCAATCGACAGAATAGCTTCGATACCATATACTAATTGGAAAGGCGTGAACCTTGTGGAAGATTTAATAGACATCTGATAATCCCTTAATGTCGAGAATAGCATTGTGTGTCAACTTGACTTGTGAAAATTCCTACCATCCGTCGAAGCATAGTAGTGAGAACTGTGTTGATTGCTTCAACCTATCCATTGGCCTGTGGATAGTAAGGTGTTGAATTTTCATGTTGAAGACCCAACTTCTTAGTAAGCTCAGACATTATGAAATTGCGAAAATTACTACCATGGTCAATGATAATGGCTTGAGGGACATAAAACCTAGTAACAATATGATTGAATATGAACAACATTGTATTTTTCCTGGTATTATAAAATGTAGGCATCGCCTCAGCCCATTTAGTGAAATAATCCACAGCTACGATAATGTATCCATGCCCCCTGGCCGAGTGAGGGTTACATGTCATGAATTCAATGCCCCATTTAGTGAATGGACCAACGTAAACTACAGGGTAAATAGGAGTAGGATGTGATCGGATATTATTTTATACATTTGACAAGTGTGGCATTTCTGAACAGCAGTAATGCAATCCTTAAACAATGAAGGCTAGAAGTAATCGTCTTGTAAGATATTTTGGGCAGTGGAATAGTTAGACATATGACCTCCACATGATCTAGAATGATAGTCATTTAAATCTTTCTCAGATTCATCATAGGTTAGACATCGTCAAAATACAGAATCAGTACCATGACAATAAAGGGTATCACTGAAGATAATGTATTGACAGGCTTGATACCGGACACGACAACGATCTACCTGAGAAAGATCAAACAAGAAAGTTTGGTTTTGGAGATAAATTATAATGTCTCGATACCAGATGTCATATGAAATTATTAGAAAGATATACTCATCAGGGAATGAATCCTCTGCCACAGTTTTTGTCTCATGGGAGGGAAGGTCACATATCAATTCAACAAAAACAAAATATTTCTTTGACTTGGCTCACTCAAATTCCAAATCAAAGTCTTGGAGAATCACTATCCATTTGGAGTATTTCCCCCCCAGCAATTGTCGTGTAAGGATGTGTCGGATAGGGTTTCAATTGTAAATTAAAATGGTTTTTCGCAATAGGATATAATAACAAAAACGTTGCATAGCTTGAATAGCTTCCAAGGCAAGTTTCTCTTGTTAGAAAAACAGGATCGCGGAGCAATAAAATAAAACAAATGCGAAAATAAAACACAGAATATACACAATAAAATAGAGACACATATATACATGGTTCACCCAGTGTGGGCTACGTCCACCAGAGAAATTTCCAGGTCCTTCCTTTATTATTATCCAACAAATGAAGGGATACAACCTACAACTCACCCATTGTAACTTCCTTTTCTTTCTCTCACAGTCTCCTCTCTCATAATACAATATTCACAATGATCCATAGCCAAAATACATTTCCCTCAAAAAATAGGGTTTCCTTGTAGGGAAAAAAACCCTAACATAACTTCTACCATCAGATTTGTGACCCTATAATGAACAATCTATATTTACAATGAAATTACAATATCCATTTACATGAAAAAGTTTCCTTCGGGGCCCTACTTTCCCCCGGACCGCATAGAGAGGGTAACCCCCCTATGCACTCCCCTGCGTGGAAGAGTGTACATTCTTCTAGGGTTTAAATTATTCATGGGGTATAAACATGGCTGAAAAAAAAGACATTCAAATCAGGAAGAAAATCAGGCTCCATAAACAACAATATCCCACTTGGAGTCTGATCTCAACAACTCCACCGTTGTTGTATATGTTGGACTATGATCCTTATTGGACTTGGAAAATTTCTCATCTTCATATTCATTCTTGAAGACCAACTGAAACTAATAAGTAACTCATTTTCTCCCTGGTTACACCCTTTGTTAACATGTTTGTAGGATTCTGGCTAGTGTGTATCTTTTCCAACTTCAAATGTCCATCTTCTAAGACAGATTGTATGAATTGGTACCTGATATGTATATACTTAGTATTTGAATGAAAGGTTGAGTTATTGGCAAGATGAATGGAACTCTCACCTTCACAGTATAACCTATTATTCTCCTGCTTCTTTTCCAATTCCTCGATAAACCTTTGTAACCAAATCATTTCTTTACCAGCCTCTATAGCAACAACATACTCTACCTCTATTTTTGAAAGTGAAACAACCTTTTGCAGTTTCAAAATCCAACTTACTGTTGTTCCACCTATAGTAAAAACATACCATGTGGTGCTCCTCCTACTATCTTTATCACTTGCCATATCCAAATCAAAATATCCCTATAGAACAATGTCTGAACCTCCAAAAAATAATGCATGAGTAGTAGTACCTCTCAAATACCTGAGAATCCACTTTAATTCCTCCTAATTTTCTTTACCTGGATTGTTCATATACCTACTCAGAACTCCCACTACATGTGAAATATCTGGTCTTGTGCAAACCATCACATACATCAAGCTACCAACTACTGATGAATAAGTGACCCTGGACATGTATTCTATCTCCTCCTGTGTATTGGGACACATTTCCTTAGTTAATTTGAAATGGTTGGCCAAAGGTGTATTAACTGGTTTTTCATTCTACATTCTAAACCTCTCCAACACCTTCTCTATGTACTCACCCTGAGACAATGTCAATTTGTGATTTTTCCTGTCTCTTGTTATTCTCATACCAAGCATTTTATTTGCAGCACCCAAATCCTTCATTGAAAATGAATTAGCTAATTTATTTTTGAGCACATTTATATCTTTCATATTAGACCCTGCAACAAGCATGTCATCTACATACAATAGCAAGATAATATAACTTCCATTTTCTATCTTTTTAAAATAAACATGGTGATTAGAAAGACATATACTATAACCTTGTTCTGTCATAAACATGTCAAACTTCAAATACCACTACCTTGGAACTTTCTTTAGGCCATACGAGCTCTTCTTCAACCTGCATACCAAATTCTCCTTCCCTTTGACCTCATACCCCTGTGGTTGCTGCATATAAATCTCTTCCTCCAAATCCCCATGGAGAAAAGTTTTTTTTACATCTAACTATTCATGATGCAAATCTTCGACTACCACAAGACTTAAAATAGTCCTAATTGAAGTCATTTTAACAAAAGGATAAAATATTTCATCAAAATCTATACCTTTCTTTTGTGCAAACCCCTTTGCAACAAGTCTAGCCTTGTACCACTTTTTGCCTCCATCTTCTTCCTTCAACTTGTAAACCCATTTATTTTGTAATGCTCTTTTACCTGCAGGAAAATGAACAAAATCCCAAAAGTCTAGTTATTTACCAGGGAATCCATTTCCTCTTTCATTTCATGCTCCCACTTATTTTTGGTGTCTACATGCATTGCCTCTTCATAACATTATGGTTCACCATAATCAATCAACAATAAATAATACAATGAAGGAGAGTATCATTCAAGGGGTCTACTTAACCTGGTAGATATTCTAACAACACTTGTAGAAGTTTGAGGTAGTTGTTGATCTTCTTGTTGTACATTTTGATTTTCTAGTTCCCTTGGAGTTTCTTTTCTAGTGAGCTCATCAAGCACTGTGTATTCTAGTTTTTCTTTTTCCTGTTTCTTTCCCTGCAACTGATCTTTGTACATGACCTTCTCATTGAATATGACATATATATTCCTAATGATTTTTTTATTTTCATAATCCCATAAGTGATAACCCAAATCATTAACACTGTATCCAATAAAGGTACACTTCTTGGATTTTTCCTCAAGCTTTGTTCAATTTTCTTTGTCAATATGGACAAATGATTCACAACCGAAAGTCTTCAAAAAATAATAATTTACCTTTTTACCTATCCATGCCTCCTCCAGAATTCCACCCTCCAAAGAGCTTGAAGTTCCTCTATTTATTAAGTAAATAACATTATCTACAATGTCTTCCCAAAACTCTAAGGTAAAACCAACATGCAATCTGATACTCCTTGCACGCTCCATGATTGTCATGTTCATCCTTTCTGACACACCATTTTCCTATGGTGTTCCTGGAATTGTCTTCTCTCTACGAATCCCATGGTATGAAAAATAATCATCAAAATCCTTGCTACAATATTAACCTCCATTGTTTGATCTGAGACACTTCAACCTTTTTCCTGTCTCATTCTCAACCAAAGCTTCCCATTTCTTAAAAGTAACAAAAACATCATATTTTTGTTGAATGCAATAAACCCAAGTTTTTCTAGTTGCATCATCAATAAAAGTAACATAATAATGAGAGCCACCAAGAGATGATACCTGACCTGGTACCCATACATATGTATGCACAAGATCTAACCTTTCACTCTTCTTTTATTTTTTGACTTTGAAAAATTTGACTCTCTTCTATTTTCCATAAACACAATGCTCAGAGAAATCCAAATCAATTTGTTTAAGATATGGAAACAAATTTCTTTTGTGAAGTATATACATCCCCTTCTCACTCATGTGTCCAAGCCTATGATTCCATAGTGTTGTATCCACCCCTGTAGAATCTAAAGAGATAGAAGTGTTATTATTACCAGTACATAAATACAATGTACCTACCTTCTCTCCTTTTGTTATCACTAATGATCCTTTGGTGACCTTCCACACCTTATCAATAAATATGGATACAAAAACTTCACTTGCCAACTTCCCTGTTGAAATTATATTTTTCCTTAGATCTTGAACATGTCTTACCTCTTTCAACAACCATTGGTTTCCATTCCTTTGTTTTAATTTTACCTTTCCCATTCCAACAATTTTTCATGGTGCATCATCACCCAAATAAACCTGTCCAAAATCACCTTGAACATAATCTAGAAATGTTTTCCTATGGGGTGTGGCATGAAAAGAAGCCCCTGAATCTACTACCTAAGACTCAAAAATATTATCTACAGAAAGAATCAAAGCATATTGTAACACATCACCTGTTACATTTGCTTCCTAATTTTTCTCCTGCTCTCCATCTCTTTGTTTCTTTGGAGCTCTGCAATCTTTCCTTAGATGTCCTTTCTTCCCACAATTACAACACTCTATCTTTCCAAATCTAGATTTGGACCTGCCCTTCTTAGAATTCCCATGGTTCCATGATCCCTTTCCTCTATCCTTTTGTCTTCCCTCGTTCTCCATGTTTAACGCATTACCTGATGTCTCACTTGTGCTTTTCCATCGCATTTCCTCACTAAGGATAACACCAACAACATCATCAAATTTTAAAGTATTTGAACCAAAGATAGTGTTACTTACAACCATGACCAAGTCGTTCCAGGTTTCTGGCAATGAGCACAATATTAGAAGAGTCCTGACCTCATCATCAAAGTCCACTTTTATAGAACTTAGTTGATTAGTAACCATATTAAATTCATTTAAATTATCTACAACTGACCCACCTTCTGACATCTTCATATTAAATAATATCTTCATTAGAAATACCTTATTGGACGCTAAGGGTTTTTCATACATTTTATCCAATGCAGATATCAAATCCTTCATTTTCTTTTCTTTCGAAATATTGAAATCCATTGACACTGCCAGGCTCAGTCATATCGTTCCTAGTGCCTTTCTGTTAAGAACCTCCCATTCTCCGTCCTTCATGGTCATTGATTTATTTTCTATTCTACCCAATGGTAGGAATATATCCTTCTGATATAAATAATCCTTCATCTGCATCTTCCATAAATGGTAGTTTTGGCCGTTAAATTTCTCGACCCTAAACTTTCCATCTTCCGCCATTCCTCCCATTCGAACTAGGAACCCTCTTTTCCTATGAGTTACCGTTAACTTTGATACCAATTGTTATAAAAACAAGATCATGGAGCAATAAAATAAAACAAATTAGGAAATAAAACAAAGAAGATACATAATAAAATATAGACACAGATATATGTGCTTCACCCAGTCTGTTCTACGTCCACCAGAGAAATTTCCAGGTCCTTCCTTTATTATTATCCAGCAAATGAATGGATACAACATACAACATGCCTAATGTAACTTCCTCTTATTTATCTCATAGTCTCCTCTCTCAAAATACAATATCCACAATGATCCATAGCCGCAATAAATTTCCCTCATAATAGAGGGTTGCCTTATAGGGAAAAAAACCCTAACATAACTTCTATTTTCAGATTTGCGACCTTATAATGAACGGTCTATATTTACAATGAAATTACAATATACATTTACAAGGAAATTTTTCCTTCGGGGCCTTTTCTCCCAAACCCCCACCGACGGCCCGCTTGTCTGCATACCCCAGAGAGGGGGCAACCCCCATTTTCACTCCCCCGCATGGAAGAGTGTACATTCTTATGGGGTGTAAAGTATTCATTGGGTATAAACATGGTTGAAAACAAAGACCTCTAAATCAGGAAGATAATCAAGCTCTACAACCAACATCTCCACATGCATATATTTGGTTTCGGTGGTTGTGAGACTCCGAATAAAATAGTTGATAACATGCTGATCGTGAAAATCATGTAGATTCTGAAGAATCCATGTTGTCAAAGGGGAATACCCAGGGTTCAACTCTTAACAATGTACCAACAAAATCCCGACTACCAAACCTTTCGACAACACCTGCGAAGAAAGAGAAGTCTCACATGAGGTAGAAGCAGGGGGGGTTACAAGACGAGAGTGTTTGTAACTAGGACGGGACATAGATCTATGATAATATCACTTCATAAGATATTTTGTTAACTCTTAGGAAGCGACATGTATTAGTTTATTAACCCTATAACATCACAGAACATAATCAAAGATAGATCTAGCGTAGTAACAACAAAAGATTATGCACCTTAAATACTTAGCACTTAGCATTGTGGATCCGATATAGCATTCTAACATAAGAAAATCATTTAATAAACACATACATATATAAGAACTAAGAAAAACTTAACAGAGATAATATTGCATAAAGTAAACCATGAGACACCAGATATATGTGGTTCACCCCAGGGTGGGGCTACGTCCACAAAACGCTTCACCTCTTTATTATTCTCCTGAATCTTACATTCATTCAATCCTGTGCACTAAGCCAGAGAGTCAAGCTTCGCACCAGACAAGATATCTACGTAGTGAGCATCAGATCCTCCTTCCAAAACTACATCAAATAACAAAGCCAACCCTCTATCGAGCACAAAGACTTAACACACATACACTCCTTTTCACAAAGCAACTATGTTCACACAGAACTACCTTCATGTTTTTCACTACTTCTACAATACATTCTTCTTTATTTATATTTTACGACCACTTAAAATAAGGCCTAATCATGGGAAAACCCCATGGGTCGATATCCCATAAACCCATTACAAAAACCCTAGAGGACCCTTTAATGGGTCCACTTAACCCTCAAAATCAGTAATATCTGTGATCTCAGCTCCACCTGGGTGCTCCTTCTTCAACCAACGTGTCGAAGTCCAAAAGTGGTTCAAAGATGACCACATTTTCCCTAAAACTTGGTCGAGCGCCAACATTCCCCCAACACTCACTTGTGATTTGTCTCGAATCACTCAGGTCCAAGCAATGCTACCTCGAAATCCTGGATCTTAACTCAGGATGCCTCGCCTGATCCTCTTTCTCAATGAGTTCCTGGATCGTTGATCTGAAAACAGATCCAGAAGCATGATAGGGCTTAAAAATGCTCAAAAATGAAAGTGCTCGGAATGCAACGAAACCTGTGCCATTGCGCCCGTCTCGTCTTCCTGATTCCGGTGGTATAATTTTTATCGCAAACGGAGTCCGTATGAGGAAGATATCGCCTTCTGTCCGCCGAGCCAAACAGGCAAAATTTTGGGATGCTGACTGTACCTGTCCGTACAGTCCGTACAGACACGTGTCAGTCCGTACAGTGTTGATGTGGCATGTCCGTACAGGACATGTGGCGGTTTCAGAAGATGACACGTGGCGGTTCGTACAGTGACGTGGCAGCACCGGAAGGTGACATGTGGCAGGCGGATTTGGCGTTTTCAGGGTACAGTTGGACCAATGTTGAGGTGACACATGTCACCACTCACAAGGTGACACGTGGCAGGATGACGTCAGCATTGATGTGGCGACCGTACGATGACGTGGGCCAATCGGCGTTTGACACGTGGCAGTTGACGTGGCAGAAGGGCAGACTAACAGCTGGCGTACGGCAGGTGATGTGGCAGGCACGTGGGCCAATGGCAGGCCGACACGTGTCTAGTTTTGATTGGTGAAAAAATGCCACGTGGCCCACTCACAGGGTGCCACGTGGCGCTGTCTTATTGGCTCATCAGTTTCAATGTGGTAAATTTGGTTTGGTCGCGCCGGGGGTCAAACCCACGACCTCCCGGCAAACAACGACTTAACGGAATCCGGCTAGCCGGGCCACCGGCGGGTGTCACTTGCTATAGAAACGGCATAAAATCCTTATGAATTGCGGCAGAGGTTTGGATGGCGGAAATAAGGGCCGGGGCTTAGCCCCAGCCCTCGCCAACACACATGACCATTACAACAAACCATGGGCTTCGGCTACCACAAAAACGCGGGCGGTTACACAAACAACACACGGTTACATTTATTGCCGGGGGTTATACCAAATATGTGCGGGGGTTTGGTAAACGGTTAGCGCCGGGTCCTGTGTAAACCGCCATAGGACCAGGACCGAGAGCCAGGGATAGGCCCGCGCTATGGCGCGTGGCCATATGGTTAGCCATATGACCGCAAAGAGGGGGGCTGTGCGCTATAAAAAGGGGCTAGCGCCCAATAACATTAAGAAAGTGGGTTTTTTAACTAAAATTGGGTTATTTTTAATTAATTCCAACTATTATTAGCTGATTTTCTCCATTTTTGGGGGATATTGGGCTTTTTTGGAGGCCAGATTCTTGGAGGAAGTTGGGAAAGTGAAACCAACTCCATTCCTATATAAACCAGGCCTGTTTGAGGCCAATGGACAGTCAGATTTGCAGAGTTATGCTGTTGGAGAGCCAAGCCAAAGTCAGTTTGTTGCAGGGAAGCCCTTGAGGTGGAAACGCTGTCGGATCGTTTCTGGGAGCTTGGAGCATCAAATTTGCGTGCCGTTTCTTGCATTGGGTTCTAGAGATCTGTGTCAACAAGACCAGATCAGTCTTGTAGCCTTTGGGCATTGCTAAGATGTAATTTTGAGCACTTGAGAAGAAATAAAGAAGCCTCCCCCACAGGAAAAAGGCCCGGAGACGTAGGCAAACATTGTGCCGAACTCCGTTATCAACCTGCATTCTTATGGTTTGTTGTTCTTTACTGTTTTCAGATCTGCATATGTGTATTTGACTGATATAATCCTCTTCTTTCCTCATTATTTCGTTAAATTCTTAATGGTTAAAATATTCATGCAAGTTTAAAACTCAACCATAATCATAAAAGATCCTGCCCCGGATCAATCGTCTTCTCTATGACAGGCCCTTCTAGGTGTTGTTCTATTGCTACAATTACTTGATCTAGTTGTGAGCCATGTCGATCAATTTCTTCAAACACCTTGCAAGCTTCATCCTGCACAGGTTGCATCTTATGTGTTACTTCCATTATCTTACGATGGAGGGAAGTGATCTTTTGTTGTACTACACGCTGCACTTGGGATCTCTTCATTCTTTCAATTGCTGTGAGAAACTTCATCTATGCCTACAGCGATAATGCTTGTTGTTGCGCCTCTTGAAACTACACTTCCAACTTCCTTAGCTATGGATCTTCAACGAGGTGTTCATATGTCTGGGAGCTTATATCACTTAACTGTTTACATTCTGAGGCAAGGGATCTTATACTTGCTACTGTGTTCTTAGCAGTTTCCTTCCTCTGGTCACACTCTTTCTGTGGGGTGCTCGGGACTGTTTGGGCCTCTAGTTCTGTTATTCTAACCTGAAGTTGTTGGATGATCTCTACAAGTTTCACTATTTGAGATTTGAACGACTCCTTCTCCTCCTATACCAAGCCTATTACAGAGAAACATGATTTATTTACCGCTTCTTTGACCATGACATGCTATGTGAGCATCTTCTCATTTTCTCTTTATAGCTGGGCTTTTTCCTCTTGAAGCTTCACCTGAAGCTCTTCTTTCTCATTTTCATGGTTAGTGACACTGTCCTACACTACTCGTAATTGTATTAGGACTTCATATTTATCCCTTTTCAAGTATTTTGTAGCCTTCTCCTTCTCTTCCTGAGCTCTCTAGAACCGATCTTTTGTTGCATCCACAAGCCTTCTCAATTGGGCTAGTTCATCCCCCAATTCTAAACTTTGTGACAAGGAAGGTGCAGACGACGCAAAAGATACTATGTGGACCAAGAAAACAACTTGTTTCACTTCCTTCATTTCCCTCTCAATGATTCCATATAACTCCTCTTTCTTTTCTCCATATCTCTACAACATGTCTTCATAGTCATCCTCCATAGCTCTTCGGACTAGACTGATGTCGTCCTCTATGAGAATGGCCTCCAACTATGTCTTATTGATGCGTGTCTTCTTCCTTACTGAAGGTTTCTTTGGAGAAACCTTCCTCTTATGTGGTTTTACCGTCCCAATAGGGGGATCTTCATGCAGTGTAGCTTTTCCTCCTGCTTTCTCTTCATCTCCTCCTCCCTATCCTTCTTCTTCGTATTCTCCTCCTTGTAATATACCAGATATTAAATGTATGAAGAACTGAAATAAAATGATAGTAAGGGCAGAATAACAGCAATATAACCAGAACATTCACTGCAATAACACTGAAATGATATAAGAATAAGAACAAAAATAGCACTTTGAATCTGAAAGCAATGTTCATGGGCCTCTTCGAGGGGGAAACCTCAATTTGAATAGAGCTCTATTACAATAATATCCCATATAGGGTTCTCATACCCTCGAATCCTATTTATACTAAAAAGAAGCATCTAGAGGAAGATCTTTCTAGAAGCGGAAGCTTCTATTAGGTCTTCTTACATCCGCCTTATTATATTTTATTGAAAGGCCTTATTAATATTGACCTTTATGAGATCTGAATATATTGTTCTACCTATGTGTGGGTTTGTACCCTAACATGTTTTCCCCCTTAAAAACAACCTTGTCCTCAAGGCTTGAGATGAGGAAATTGTTGTAGAATGGTAGCTAGTTCTCAAGTAGCATCTGCTGGAGTTGTATCTTTCCACTGGACTAGCACTTGTTTGATGGTTCTCTTATGTAGGTGATGCTCACACTGGTCCAAAAATACTTCTAGATATAGCCAAATGGATCCTTCTTCAGCTAAGTCTGGAAGGTTGGTTTGAATTTGGCATTTATCTCCAATCACCTTCTTTAAGCATGAAACATGAAAAACAAGATGTAGCTTCGAATGGCTGGGAAAAGCTAACTGATAGGAGACTTGTCCCACATGCTTGTGTATGGTATAAGAACCATAAAATTTGGGCGCTAGCTTCTGACAATGCTTTTCCTTGAGGGAAGTTTGCTTGTAAGGTTGCAGTCGAAGAAACACCTGACCCCCTTCTGCAAATTGACATTCAGAGTGACCTTGATCTGCTTGTTGTTTCATGCGATTATGTGCCATGACCAAATTCTCTTTGAGGGTACAAAGAATAGCCTCTCAAGATGTAAGTGTTAGGTCAACCACCTGGACCTTTGAGGCACCCGGTAAGTATGAGAGAACTGAAGGTGGCTTATATCCATATAGTGCTTCAAAATGAGTCATGTGTGTAGATGTATGGTATGAAGTATTGTACCACCATTCAGCTAGAGGTAACCATTGAACCCATTGATATTGCTTTTCCAAGGAAAAACACCTCAAATATTTTTCCAAACAGTTGTTGACAACTTCCGTTTGGCCATCAGTCTAGGGATGATAAGTTGTGCTGAGATGCAATTTGGTGCCTTGTATCTTGAATATTTCTTTCCAAAAATTTCTTATGAAAGTTGGGTCGTGACCAGAAACAACAGAGTGTGGCATGCCATGAAGCTTGAAGACCTGATCCATGAATATTTGAGCCACCGTGGATGTTGTAAATAGGTGTTGAAGGGTGAAGAAATGAGCATACTTGGAAAGGTGATCAACAACCACCATAATGACGGATTTATTTTCCAATTTGGCTAAGCCGGTAATAAAATCCATAGAGATATCCTTCCAAATAGCAGGTGGAATCGGGAGAGGTTGTAGTGTGCCCGGTGATTTGAATGTTTCTCCCTTGTTGCACTGACACACATCACATTCATCTACAAAGTATGAATGTCCTTTTTGATACCATCCCAGAAAAAGGAACGTTTGACCCTGTCATAGGTTTTGGTGAACCCGAAGTGCCCTGTTGTGGGTGTAGCATGAAGCTCAGAAAGTACCGTGGATTTAGGCTTTGATTGTTTACTTAAAAACAAATGGCCTTTGTATCGAAGTTCCTCATGGTGCAAAGAGTACCCTAGGGAAGCTGGAGCCTTGAACTGCAGCTGATGGATCAACTGCGAACTTTTGGGATCTTGTAGCCATTCTTGGAAAACGGCTTGGAGCCAATCTAGTACAATGAATGAAAGAGAAAAAAGGGATCCTTCGTCTTCATATTTTTAGGAAAGTGCATCCGCAACCACATTGTCTATACCTTTCTTATAAATTATATCATAATCATATCCAAAGAGTTTAGTCACCTAGTTTTGTTGTTCTGGGGAGGAAATGCATTGTTCTATAAAATACTTGAGGCTTTGATGGTCTGTCTTAATTTGGAAATGTTGCCCCAATAGATAAGGACACCATAGATCCACGACATGTAGAATAGACAACATTTCCTTTTCATAGATGGATTTTTCCATATTTCTTTCAGATAGTTTCTTGCTGGTAAAGGACAAAGGTCAACCCTCTTGCATAAGGACAACACCAATTCCTTTCCCTAAGGCATCACATTCCAACACAAAGGTCTTTGTGAAATTGGGAAGGGAGAGGATTGGAGTGGTGCACATGGCCATCTTCAAGGTTTTGAAAGCTTGAGCAATGGTTGGAGTCCAAGTGAAAGAGTTATTTTTTAGGAGAGCAGTGAGAGGTGCTGCAATCTTCCCATAATTCTTAACAAACTTGTGATATTACCCTGTTAAGCCTAGAAATCCATGCAAGCTCTTAAGATTCTTTGGGTGAGGCCAATCTTGCATAGCTTTAATATTTTTAGGATCTTCCCTGACACCATGTTTGCCAACTAGATGACCCAAGTATTCTACTTCTGAGGCGCCAAAAGCACATTTAGATTGTTTCAGGAAAAGTTGGTGCTAAGAGAGTAGATGGAGAACTAGATCCACATGAGCAAGATGGTTTGTCCAGGTTTTTCTATAGATGAGGATATCATCAAAGAAAACTAAGACAAAATGGTGGAGAAAAGGACGAAAGACATGATTCATGAGGCTTTGGAAGGTGAAGGGGGCATTACATAAGCCAAAGGGCATGAACAAAAACTCATAGTGGCCCTCATGAGTTCTAAAGGCAGTCCTAGGAATGTTTTCCTATTTCATATGTATCTAGTGATAGCCTGAACAAAGATCCAGTTTAGTGAAGAATTGGGTGCCACTCAATTCATCTAGGAGGTCATCAATGACAGGAATGGGGAATTTGTCTTTGATGGTAAGTTTGTTGAGGGAACGAAAGTTAGGACACATTCACCGAGAACCTTATTTCTTCAGGACCATGATGATAGGATATGAGTAGGATCTCATACTAGGGCAGATAACGCCTGCATTAAGGAGTTCCTAGACCATTTTCTCAATTTACTTTTTTTGGGAAATGGGGTGATGATACGGACGGATATTGGGAGGAAGGCGTCCGGGTACAAGGGGAATGGAATTATCATGAAGACCATGGGAAGGAGGGAGGCATTGGGGAGTGGAGAATACCAATTGATGTTTAGAAAGGATGGCTTCGAGGTCTTGCGGTACCGAGGGTGTCTATTTTTCTTGTATGGCATGGAGTTGGGTAATAACACCAGAATGACCCTTTTTTAGAAGCTTTTCCATGCGATAGAAGTGTTATTATTACCAGTACATAAATACAATGTACCTACCTTCTCTCCTTTTKTTATCGCTAATGATCCTTTGGWGACCTTCCACACCTTATCTGTAAATATGGATATAAAAACTTCACTTGCCAACTGCCCTGTTGAAATTATATTTTTCCTTAGATCTTGAACATGTCTTACCTCTTTCAACAACCATTGGTTTCCATTCCTTTGTTTTATTTTTACCTATCCCATTCCAACAATTTTGCATGGTGCATCATCACCCAAATAAACCTGTCCAAAATCACCTTGAACATAATCTAGAAATGTTTTCCTATGGGGTGTGGCATGAAAAGAAGCCCCTGAATCTACTACCCAAGACTCAAAAATATTGTCTACATAAAGAATCAAAGCATATTGTAACACATCACCTGTTACATTTGCTTCCTAATTTTTCTCCTGCTATCCATCTCTTTGTTTCTTTGGAGCTCTGCAGTCTTTCCTCAGATGTCCTTTCCTCCCACAATTCCAACACTCTATCTTTCCAAATCTGGATTTGGACCCGCCCTTCTTAGAATTCCCATTGTTCCATGATCCATTTCCTCTATCCTTTTGTCTTCCCTCATTCTCTATGTTTAACACATTACCTGATGTCTCACTTGTGCTTTTCCATCGCATTTCCTCACTAAGGATAACACCAACAACATCATCAAATTTTAAAGTATTTGAACCAAAGATAGCGTTAATTACAACCATGACCAAGTCATTCCAGGTTTCTGGCAATGAGCACAATATTAGAAGAGCCCTGACCTCATCATCAAAGTCCACTTTTATATAACTTACTTGATTAGTAACCATATTAAATTCATTTAAATTATCTGCAACTAACCCACCTTCTGACATCTTCATATTAAATAATATCTTCATTAGAAATACCTTATTGGACGCTAAGGGTTTTTCATACATTTTATCCAATGCAGATATCAGATCCTTCATTGTCTTTTCTTTTGAAATATTGAAATCCATAGACACTGCCAGGCTCAATCATATCGTTCCTAGTGCCTTTATGTCAAGAACCTCCCATTCTTCATCCTTCATGGTCATTGATTTATTTTCTATTTTACCCAATGGTAGGAATATATCCTTCTGATATAAATAATCCTTCATCTTCATCTTCCATAACTAGTAGTTTTGGCCATTAAATTTCTCGACCATAAACTTTCCATCTTCCGCCATTCCTCCCATTCGAACTAGGAATCCTCTTTTCCTATGAGTTATCGTTCACTTTGATACCATTTGTTATAAAAACAATATCATGGAGCAATAAAATAAAACAAATTAGGAAATAAAACAAAGAAGATACATAATAAAATAGAGACACAGATATACGTGGTTCACCCTGTTTCTTCTACGTCCACCAGAGAAATTTTCAGGTCCTTCCTTTATTATTATCCAGCAAATGAACGGATACAACATACAACACACCTAATGTAACTTCCTCTTATTTCTCTCACAGTCTCATCTCTCAAAATACAATATCCACAATGATCCATAGCCACAATAAATTTTCCTCATAATAGAGGGTTGCCTTCTAGGGAAAAAAACCCTAACATAACTTCTATTTTCAGATTTGCGACCTTATAATGAATGGTCTATATTTACAATGAAATTACAATATACATTTATGGGGTGTAAAGTATTCATTGGGTATAAACATGGTTGAAAACAAAGAACTCTAAATCAAGAAAATAATAAAGCTCCACAACCAACATCTCCACATGCATATATTTGGTTTCGGTGGTCGTGAGACTCCGACTCAAATAGTTGATAACATGTTGATCCTGAAAATCATGTAGATTCTGAAGAATCCATGTTGTCATAAGGGAATACCAAGGTTTCAACTCTTAACAATGTACCAACAAAATCCTGACTACCAGACCTTTCGACAACACCTGCAAAGAAAGAGAAGTCTCACATGAGGTAGAAGCAGGGGGGGTTACAAGACGTGAGTGTTTGTAACTAGGCCGGGACATAGATCTTTGATAATATCACTTCATAGGATATTTTGTTAACTCTTAGGAAGTGACATGTATTAGTTTATTAACCCTATAACATCACAGAACATAATCAAAGATAGATCTAGCGTAGTAACAACAAAAGATTATGCACCTTAAACACTTAGCACTTGGCATTGTGGATCAGATATAGCATTGTAACATAAGAAAAGAATTTAAGCAACACATACATATCTAAGAACTAAGAAAAACATAACAGAGATAATATTTCACAAAGAAAACCATGAGACACCAGATATATGTGGTTCACCCCAGGGTGGGGCTACGTCCACAAACTGCTTCACCTCTTTATTATTCTCTTGAATCCTAAATTCATTCAATCTTGTGCACTAATCCAGAGAGTCAAGCTTCGCACCAGACAAGATATATATGCAGTGAGCAGCAGATCCTCCTTCCAAAACTATGTCAAAGAAAAAATCCAACCCCCTATCGAGCACAAAGCCTTAACACACATACACTCCTTTGCACAAAGCAACTCTATTCACACAGAACTAACATGACTTTTTTCACTACTTCTACAATACATTCTTCTTTATTTATATTTTACGACCCCTTACAATAAGGCCTAATCATGGGAAAACCCCATGGGCCGATATCCCATAAACCCATTACAAAAACCCTAGAGGACCCTTTAATGGTTCCACTTAACCCTCAAAATCAGTAATATATGTGATCTCAGCTCCGCCTAGGAGTTCTTTCTTCAACCAACGTGTCGAAGTCCAAAAGTGGGTCAAAGATGACCACATTTTCCCTAAAACTTGGTCGAGGGCCAAAATTCCCCCAACACTCACTTGTGACTTGTCTCGAATCACTCAGGTCCGAGAAATGATGCTTTGAAATCTTGGAGCTTAACTCAGGATGCCTCACCTGAGCCTCTTGCTCAACGAGTTCCTAGATCATCTTCTCTGTGAAAGGCCCTTCTAGGTGTTGTTCTACTACTACAATTACTTTATCTAGTTGTGAGCCATGTAGATCAATTTCTTCAAACACCTTGCAAGATTCATCTTGCACAGGTTGCAT
>ML794609.1:3232-15406 GCA_009831015.1 Picea engelmannii
AGGTTGTTATAAGATCTCCCGAGAGACGAAATGTCGATATTTACTTAATGATAAATATGATTAACTGATGCTTTAACAAAGATTATCTCTTAATTAATCCATCTCTTAATGATGACTCAGATAGATTCAAATTTCGTATGTGATTTTCCCAAGCATGAACCACCAAAAATAAATACCATTAATAATGCCTTTACGGCAATCATTCCAAATAAGATTTTCAGCCACTGATTGAATCTTATTCATTAAAGAAAGTAAATACTCTATCAATAAAGGTATTGGTTGATCGATGCAATTAAAGGAAAAGGGATGTGAATTTGAATTTCATTATGTGTTTAACTGAGCAGTAAGTTTTTCCAGTTGAAAGATTTTACGCATTTCATGTGGCAGATAACAGATTTCAAAGGATTGATACCATGGCTCCACAAAAAGCACCTAAAGCGACTGGTGAAAGTTCGAACCAGAATACAGATGTTCTCTCCAACACCTCACCCAAAATCATAGACACCGTCAAATCCTGGACGCAACTATTCAACATCTTACAATACGAATTGGTAAATTTCCTGGATGATTCAAGCGAAAATGAGAAGGAGTACCTATCTACCAAATACAAAATGGTTGCTCAGTCAGAGATACATAAGATAGAGACAAGGCCTAAGCTCTTTCCCTACAATGATATGATCGGTTGGGCGCTAGAACACATAGATATCCCAACCAGGACTATTTTCAATTCACAGAAGGTCGCAGTTGAGTCTTTCAGGCCAGAACATCTACAGGTGATGTACAAATTGTCTCTGGTATCCAATTTCTGTTATAATGAAAATCTCCTAGTAGACTTCAACAAGAAGGAATGTGACCAATACGGGAAAAACCTTCCCGATTTAATTAAATATTGGTATTCTTGCCCCAAGAATTTCAGATCCGACTCCCATGGTATATACCCAGTTGCCGCACTAAAACCCCACATAATGTACATAGCAATGATGATGTGTAGGCTCTTGGGAAGGAAAACACAGCTCATTTATTTTTACTGTGGGTACCTATTATACACAATAGAAGAAGGGTACTCTTTTGACTAGGCAAAGATATTGTCGGACAATTTGGTTCAAGAGATTGCAAGATATCAGTCACTAAGAGCCAAGGGGAAACCGGCCCAATTTTTCATGTCAGCTTATATTATGGACGTCGTATGTTTCATGATGCCTTTTTCGTTGATGGACTGGAGTTGGACTCCAAATAGTGTTGAACCCATACATATTTATCATTCAAAGCTTTGGGAAGAAAAGGAAAAAGACTTCTTTTATGAGATCTGCAACTGGGTAGTGGTGCCGATAAACACTGCCATATATGGCTATCCACCTCCCAGAATTTCAGACAAAATTGTGACTAACCTAGGCAGAATAGCAAATTGGTACATCGAGGAACACTTCTCCTATATTAGGGTTTTTGGTTGTTCAGTTCCTCCATATGCTCTGCCGCAATTTTTACCAGACCGACTAGTGTGTCGAGAGGTCTCACAACAAACTGTACTCGATGGGATTAGTAAGGAGCTCAAAGCAGTACGGAAAAAGGTGTGGCCCTCTTTTCCCCTATAGATTGGTACATTTTCCCTACATGATTTCGGTCACTCTAAAGTAGAGGTCACGGCCTTGGAAGAAATAAATTTGGTCAACATTGAATTCAAGAAGCACGACCCGCAAAAGGTCGTGGGTAATCACATGGCCAACTGCAATTTGAAAAGGTATGAACACGAAGATTCTCCTCTAGACAAGATTTTCTGAGGAGAGAGATCCTATCTAGAGGTCTTGAGTTAGGTTTGAGCTCTGTCACCCAATAAAATGATTGTGTTTTACGACTTCTAGAGGCACTGAAGAAGTATCCTACCTAAAGTATTACAAGGAGGATCCTCGGCATCTCCAGCCACACAGCAAACGGAGACCCGAAGCTCAAAAGCAGTAAGCTCCAGCGGACAAGAAATCCAGGAAAATTTGGAGAAGACTGAGGTGTTGACTCAGAAAGAAGATATCCCATCGACAAATGTATCAGGTAACCAAGCCAAAGATCAAGCAAAGACACTGACAAAGGAGGGAGAAAAAGGACTATTGTTTACACCAGATAAATCAACTACAAATGCGGTCAGGAAATAGTTTGTCCACCAAAATAGAAAACCCCATCCAGTTCATAACATTGTTACAATTCACCATAGGGAATCCAAATGTAGAGGTAGTATTAATAGAGGACCTCACACCCATTTCGGTCGAAGAGTTGCCTCCTTCCAATTTATTTTTCAGCAAGAAAAGGAAGGTTGTGGTGAAGAGAGAAATGCACCTAAAGGAAGGTTCAGTTGTCAAAATACACAGGGTGCTAATTGATGGAGAAGACTTGGAGGAGGTAAACTTTGTTGAAGAAGGAGCAGGTTCATTGGGGGATTTTGCAACAGCTAACCAGTTTTCAGTTGAAAATTTAAAAGAACGACTAAAGCAAAAAGATCTGGAAATATGCCAATTGCATAATCAAATGAAGACTATAGAAATGAATGTCTGGAGCAAATTCAAAAAGGGATTCGATCAGATTAGAGCCAGCGAAAAACAGGAAATCTAGCAACTCAAATCCAACCTTGAGGAGATGCACAGGAATATACAAGCGAGCCAGGGACAGGCCACCCAGCAGGATGAGTTGGTAAGGAAACTACAAGCCAAAGTAAGCTCTACCGAAAACATGATTGTATATATAACAGTGTTCCAAGCTCAGGCATTGGAAGTGCAAAAGGAACTGGAAGTAGCATAGCAAAGCCTTCTCACTAAGGTTGAAACCGTCCAAGATCATTTTCGAGTGATAGATCAAGCATTAAATAACATTCGTTTAAGAGAGAGAGAAGCTATTGCTTCCCGGAATACCTTCCAAGAATCAGTTGTGTCGTCATCAAAAGAAGGAGTAGCTATGGATTCCAGGTTGTCCGTTTCAGAACAGACCAGAGGTGATATACTACTAAAGACCTGGGAATCTAGCATAGATGAAAGTAGGAAAATGGATAAGGAAGTGAACGATTTTTGTGAAGAGCCTTTCCACTCACTCAACAAAGAATCATTAGGTATTGATAAAGAAGATAGCTCTAGAGTACCGGGACATATTGAAATAACAAAACATCAACTTGACATTAAGACAAATATGGAAGAAGCTTAGGCTGAAATCTCACAGATAAAACAGGTTGATATTATTTAGATAAATAGATGGCTAGTGAAGCCTAGTCTGCAATTACATTCTATAGTTTCAAAAGATAAACGAATGGAATAAAGATTGCCTCAATTGGAAAAGAAATTATATATTTTTTAGGCTAATAATTTAACAGAGCCCTCCGGGTTGGTGCCGCAATTTGTGAGCAGATGCATCAAATGTGTTGAGCAAGGAAAAGGTAGCACCGCTAGAAACAAATTAGATAACTTGTGTACGTTATCTGTTTTGGAGTTGGAGAACTAGAGAGAAAAATGCCTCTGCCAACATAATGAGGAGACTGACAGAAAAGATGCAAGTGAAGCGTTTCGCATTTTACATTTTGTAATTTTTACTATTTTAGAAATAAAGGGAATTCCAATCGTTTAAGGTTGAGAACATTTTGTATAAATATAACTTTCTAAGGTTAATCATGGGTTGCTTCTTGTCGTATTGTAACTGAGAAAACTCATCCTTTGTGAGTATTAATACAAGTGCAGACAGGGATTCCAAATTTTGTGTTGTTTGAGTTATGTTCTCTCTTTGTATTCCATACTCTAGTTTTCTTTATGTTACTCCTTGATAAGTGAACGATTGCAACTTAGTACAAAATCTACTGCGATTACATTTCATTTAGTTATCTGATAGCAAACAGTGTTTCCTCTATATTTGCTATTAGCAAATGCAAGACCTGCAAGATACTTGGATCACTACATTATATATCCTTTCAGGGGTGCGTTCCACTCTTTCTTCTACTATAAACAAAGTAAAATTCTTCTATCATTGATGCCTTAATTTGTTTAATAGTTTTGTAATGTTATCCTTCATCATCATTTTTGATAAATTGACTCAGATGACGAAATACAGCCTCTGTTCTGTTCAACTATTAATTTCATTTGAGGATTTAATTTTTACGCAACTAACGGAAGAAAAAGCATTCTAAAAACATTCCTTAATTTCTTGATGCCTAACATTATTCTTTGAGCCTTAAGTTTAATCTCAAGAACAACATGGTCCATGGTTTCCTTTCCTTTGTTGAATATTGTGTTCTACTTTCATTAATGTTGTGATGGAAATGTCGTCTTATGTTAATGTATACTCTTTTGGTTTACAAATCTTGTAACATAGTGTAAATATTGGTTTTATGTAAGATACCTAGTCCTTCTCAGGTACTCTTTGCATGTGAATTTTTATTTCAAAAATAAAGCATGGTCCTTTCTCATGCATTTGTATGTTATTGAATGTTATTTGAAATAGAGGATTACCACCTCTTTAAAAATGCAGGGGGATTTATCCTCGTAGGTTTGACTTAAATACTGTAAGACGGACTTTTAGATCAACAAGATCTAACACAAACAGAGACCAAATTTAGAGAAATAAATGCTAATCTTGACTAATTTGAATGTTCTAGTCATAATGGTAATGTCAGATGTGGTAAAAAATCTTATTTTGTGTAGAAACAAGGCATGCAATCTAGATCAAAATTTTCATATAAGTCTAATTAGGCTCAGATATTCAGATTTGAAGCTCTAAACAAAAAGATCTGAAAATCAAGCTATGAAATCCGATCTACTTAAAAATAATGCCAAAATAACTTCAATCAATATTGAAATTTTTTTATGGAATGCAAGCAATCATATCACCTATCCAAAGTTTTAACACATAAATAAGTTCAAACAAAGGAGTTAGATCTATGGATATAATATCATGAAAGATCAAGTAAATATGGATAAACTTAACATAACACTAAGATTTATATTGTATTAACTCCTATGGAAAGCATAGAACAACATAATCAAATCAAATAAATATCAAGAGAGAGAACAAGAAAATTTACATGGTAGTGCTCTAATATGGGGAAACATCCACACTAAATGACTCCTCCATTCATTGCATGAAAACTCATTACAACATCCTCCAAGAGACCTCTCAAATATGGAGTTCAAATGGGACATATACACTCATAAAAATACATAGATGATATATCTTAAGGACCCATAGGGTCCAAGCTAACCATAAAAACCATAAGCCACCATCCATCTTCAAATTCAAGACCAAGGAAGCCTGAATATATAGTAACCAAGAGAAATTTAGACCATTTATCATAAGACACAATCAAGGGTAGAGATCATCCAATCCATAAAAGTTTATTATGAGGTAACCAATGAGATCATCAATAAATAAGGGAGAAGTAGTGGATAAGAATGACCTAGGAGTGTAGGTCACCATTACTTGAGAGACATGTCACCACCAAATAACTCCAATACTATCTCCATGTGAAATGTTTAAAAAAGCTAGTGAAGTATAATTACACGTATAAGTTCCCCTCAATTGATGATATAATGGTAATAACTATGGCATTGAGTATAAGACCATGTCAATCCACTAGACAACATTAAAACACATTCTAACAAGAGGATGCCTAGTGACGAGAATTAAGTACAAAGGAGAATCAAGGTATGGCCAATTTTGAGGAAGGTTTGATTAAAATTCTGCAATTCATGCACATAACTATAAAAGAGAAGTTGGAAGTTCGATTTGGAATTAATGAAGGTGCTAATTTTAAGGAAGTGAGGGTTCTTCTAACTCAAGAAAGAAATCCCAAGAACAAAATATTTGCATTTATTATATCATATGAGCTCTTAGCTCGACACATTTTTTATGCCCGAGGATAAAATAATAATTTTTATTTCACAACATTGATCAATGAATTAAAACATTTCATACTTATTTACGCGAGAGATGAAATCTTGCAAAGGAATAGATCATTTGGATTTGATCCCCTATGTACTATAATTGTTGTGTCAAAGATGGTAAATGTATTTGATGCTTGTTTACAAAAGAGATGTTCAAATATTTCAAAGAATTGGATCCAACTAGAAGTAAGAGGATAATAACCAACTAGAAGTAAGAAGAGTAGTTGTTGTGATAGTAGGAAACACTCTTACATATCATTGAGGTTACATTGATTTGCATAGGCTCTTATTATTATGTAATATAGCTT
The DNA here is from genome assembly GCA_009831015.1 of Picea engelmannii. Taxonomy (NCBI): domain Eukaryota; kingdom Viridiplantae; phylum Streptophyta; class Pinopsida; order Pinales; family Pinaceae; genus Picea; species Picea engelmannii. The sequence continues at coordinate 9,444 of ML794609.1, forward strand.
TGGGAGATAAAAACATTATAAAACATGAAGGAAAATTATTACCTTCCAACTTGTAGTTATCCTTTGTTGATATCAAAATAGATACACATGAGGATTTGATAGGTTACCTTACTTCCACTTGAAAGGATTCAAGTGAATTTATTAATATTTCTCACTCCAATGAAGGCTCACAATAATCCAAGCAAGGTAAAGAGCCAACAAGGATATGGTTCATAATGCTAGATGAATGATGTGGACACCCTAAGTGATCGCAGGAGATGATACAAATGTTGGAATGGATGCAATGGTGGTAGTGATATTACTATAATATCCACAAGTAAAGTCATTTCTCATCAAAACCTAAACAATCCTCTAAGATTAACCAATTATCAATGCATCAGTGAATAACTATTTGGACCTAAACCATTCTATCACTTCACTAGATAAACACTAAATTCCAAAACGATAACTTACCTAGTAGTGGTGTGTCTTAGTTGAGCCTAGAGATAACTCCATTGGCTCTCAGTGTAACTAAAATTTATATAAACTTTGGTATATTTGGATTTGAATTCATCAATCAAACATAACCCTACTGGACAATGGACAAACTTGGACCAAAATGAAGGGAGAACATTTAATTGAGAAATTGGTTGTATTAGAATTGCATTGAATAACCATTAACAAAATATAACATAAGAAATCTAATTGGATGCACTAGAATCCTTTGTAACATTCAATTGGAAGTGACAACGCAAGGCAAATCCCACCTTTTTAATTACACTCATGGATATGAAGGAAAGTTCCAGGGTTCATTGTGAGAGAAGTGACCATGAGGGTGGAGGTTGAGGTCAATTGGTAACTAAAATCTAACTCCAGTTACTTTCAAGGATGTGAGAATATGTATCATGGTTCGTAACATTCAAGATATTCAAGCCCTAGACCATGAGCATAGGAGGTTAAGTTAAGGTATGAGGGTCTCTCCTTGAATTTCACTTGGAGACACAAAGGAAAATAATGGAATAAGGCTTCATTAGAAGTACATGATTGTGAATGCACATGATCATGAGTATAACACTTACAATGGTGAGAGAAAATGGTCACACCTATGGTCATGTGTATCAAAGTGATTCCTCTAATCTCCATACATACCAGGCTTACCTCCACTTTCAGTCACAACAAAAAAATGTGAGAGAATCAAAGGGATTCACTAAGGAAATCATAATTGTGAAAAGGTAACAGTTCACTCACTCATACAAGTACAAAGGAAATTGGATATTCACCTTGAACAAGTGTGAAAGGTGATATGGTGTAAGTATGCAAGTGCTACCTACTCACTCTCGACAAGGATATTTTCATTTATTAATTGAATGAATGAATACAAGGGCTTCACAGTGATGGGTGCAATTGTGAAAAGGTAACAACTCACTCCCTCCTCCAATGTGTGAATATGATGGAATATTATGAGTAATAGGACTCTATTATTGTACACATGGAAGCAAAGGTGAAGGGATTTAAGGTCTCTCGAGCTAGAATATGAAACTCAACTAGCACTAGCAAGGGGTACAATGATACTCCTAACTAAATGCATGGATGAGCATGATGTTTCCTCAATTTTGTTAGCACATGGATAGGGATATCCCCTCCACTCCTTTAATAAGCAGGACAGAATACCCCACTTATGATCATAAGAATTATATGAATTTTATAATAGTGCATATGTATACCCTCACCAAAGAATTTGTGAATGAGATACGATACTCACCACTTGTGAATGAGAGTGAATAAACTAGTCATCTTCATCTATATCTCCGTGATAGAACTTGGGTTTGCAATTCTTCTTAGGTCGTGATGAATTATGTGAGGGTGGTGATTTTATTGGATAATGGAAAGTGGAATTATATTTTTCCACTACTTAAGCAAGGATAATCCCATGTTGTATAGATTCAATGAAGGTGAAGGTAGTAGTAGTAGTCTTAACTATAGGTTTTGACCCAAATGGATAACAAAGGATTGTCGATCCCTAGAAATTGGAGAGAAACCAAGCCTATAAAAATGGGGGGTCCCATATCTGCATATGGGCATATTGTGTGGTCAATAGATTCTAAGAAGGAAGAAGAAAAATATCTAGAGCATTATCAAGGTCTACTACCAATTATGGAGACTATTCCCACAATATCTTGTTATGATTTAGTAGGCATTATCACTCCATAAACTCTAAAGGTAGAGGGATATATCGATAAAATAAAAGGTAACAATATTTATTGAGTATGGTAATACAAAATATTTCATTAACCACAAATTATCAAAACTTCGCAATTGCTTTATATATCCAGCACCATAATTTTGAGCAATGATTGCAGATAGAGGTACCATACACCATACAAGGAAGTGACATAATATTAAGCTTAATATAGGAAATTATTTCTTGTACACCCCGGTGATCACAATCCCAAGGGGTGGTGTTGATGTGGTATTAAGGTTCCAATGGCTAAAACCATTGGGAAATGTGTCTATGGATTTTCAGGAGATTTTCATGAGATATTTGTAAGAAGGAAAGGAAATAAAAATAAGAGATATTCAAGCAACACCATTTAAAGTGAGAATCTCCAACAACATGAAAAAAAATGAGGGGCACTCAGGAGTAATTTCATAATTTTTCTCTCTATTTGTTCAGTCATATGAGCCCTACCTGTTGGGAACTTGGTCAATACTGAGAGGGGGGATGAATCAGTATTGGTTAATTATTTAAACTTTTAATAATTTTAATTTATTAACAACAATTGATCAACAACAGTATACTTGAATATAGAATCAATACAATAATGATTGGGAGACACCAATCTCCTTGTTCATGGATTCAACCCTAGGAAGCACCAACTCCCTTGTTTTAGGGAACCAACCCTAGGAAGCACCAAATCCCTTGTTTTAGGGAACCAACCCTAGGAAGCGCCAACTTCATGTCTTCAAACTTTAATAAGTAAAGGTTATTAGTCCTTCCTTGCTCCACCCTTCCACCCTCTTTACATAAATATCTGTTTTTTACTTCCTTGGACTCTACTCTTCCTTTTGATATTCAAATGAAACCCACAGAGACACTTTCCTTTCACCTTGTTAGTATACTTATATAATTTCCAAATGGTATAAGGATGAACCATTGTGTATTTTAGTAATGAAACATTGAACCCCTTCATTTAATTAACACAAATGGTTATTTCATTAATTGATTTTCGTACACAAAATTAGACATTGATTTCATACGAAGATTTTGGAGTGTTGGAAATGAATTTTATAATTACAGGACATGAGTTTTGTGAATAACATGCCAAATTAGCCCACAAGTGGGAATTTTCCCCAGAACTTGTGTGAGGTAGCCGGTACAGGTGGTTATTTGAAAGCAACTTACCCAGATTTTACTTTCATCGTCGGATGCCAGATCGACTTCAGTACATTTTACTTTTTCATGAATGTCTAAATCGACCTCCACATATCTCCTTTGTTGGTGACTATTCAAACTCAACTTGTAAACATTTTACTTGATTGTAGATATTAAAATCATTTCCCTCTCAGTTTCTAGTCACTAAAGATTCGACTTGGTCTTCACCCTTTTTCGTATTTTCTTCCTCATTTGACTGATAAACATATTTTTGGTTGACTCAAATAGGAGAAATTTCAACTTGAGAATTTTGATTCTAGTCCACCCAACTTGCTTTAGCCTTGAACTTACTTGTATTTCCCAATTTAAGTTTGCTTCGACTTCGACCTTTAGGTTACTTCATTCTTGGACTGACTTGACTAAGAAGAAAATTGACTTGACAGATTCAACTTTGGTCGGCCCGACTTGCTTTGGCCGACTTGAATTTCCTGACTCAATTTTATTTCGACTTGGACCTTCATGGTAATTTAATTCACTTCTACTCGGACCGACTCGACTTAGAAAAAATCGACTTGTTTTATTCGACTTTGGTCGTCCCGACTTGCTTTAGTTTCGACTTCGATTTTCGACTTCTTTGATTTCAACTTCTTCTACTTATCCAACTTTTGCCTTCGAATTCTTTGACCTCTTCGATTTCGACCCCCGATTTCTTTGACTTCAACCTTCAACTTTTTCAACTTCTTCAAATTCAACTTTTTACCGAGATGTTTATACCAGACTTATTGAATTTGTGTCTATATTGATGCCCATACTAATTTTATTTCACATCAATGCCAATACTATAACACCATGTCCTGCATTCTTATTTGTGATTTGTATGCATCCATATTGGATTCTCCATTTACCCCTTTTATCTGGACAATTTCTTCACAGTTTATTTTTGTGCATGGATGTTAATGACACAATCCACCATAAACCATATTTCCATTAGGGTGATTTCATCAACCTTATACAATATAGGATGAGTGCATCAAGCTCGTACAATATTAGTCAATATTATATTTCCACTGATATTCAATTCAACGTCATAACATTATGTCCAATATTGACAATTCTGGACATTCAAATCATATTCATAAAATTATGTCCAATATGGAAAATGCGTATCAAACCAATCAATCAATTATACTTCACCTATCTATCAAGGTTGACATCAATGACAACTAAATTGTTAACAATCTCCCCCTTTGTTTTTTATGGCAACCTAGTAAAACAATCTTACTCCCCTTGTGAATGTATTATGTATTTTGATTTCTTTGAGAGGACTTTGTTTTACTCTTTATCTCTCCCCCTTTGATAACAATGACAAAGGGAATATTTCTCTTCTTTGCCTGAGATGATGCTCCCTCTGAGGTGATGCTCCTCCTGAGGTGATGCTTCCCTTGTTTTTGTGCCATTTGTTTTGGACTTTGTTTTATTATTTATCTCTCCCCCTTTATCAACATATGTCACATTAATGCTTATATCATAGTCATTTGATTCTGTAGTAACCAACTTCAACTTATACCTTTTTAAAAACACAATTAAATTGGTAATAGTATCTTCCAATGTAGTGTTTCCTTACATACTTGAGACATGTTTTAGTTTTTCCATGATACTTTCAACTATAGTCCTCTTCTAACCATGATGTTTCAATGATGCACTGGATATGTTTTAGTTATGTTTCCCTTTAGCTTCCTTCAAGAGTGTTCCAAGATTATACAAATGTTGCACAAGGACTATCATTATTTTCTTTTAGATTGCTCCCAATTTCTTCATGATGCTAGTCATCTATTCATCCATTTGTAACCAAAGAACCTCTTTATTAGTTTCCCATTCTTTTGAGAATACATCATTGGGTCTGGATCATATCATACTTTAGTAGCATTTGTAGCATTAGTACTTACTCCAAATCATACTGCACATTCCTTTCTCTTTCCTTTGTCTTGTCGACTTCAAGTTTTAGATATACAAACAATGATGGAATTTTGATTTTCTTTGCAACATTTATGATTTCCCTCAGCCAAGAGTAAAATTCATAAGTAACATTTTATGCTCTTCAATACTCATAAGTTCATCACCAGGAACAGCCTTAAGTCTTCCTTGAATCCTCCTTCCTTTCTTTTGTTCGTATTTTTTGTTGAGGAGCTTCAGTGGATCATCAAAATAACATTGGAAAACTTCTGAGATCATCATCACTCAATTATTTTGGTTGGTCTACTATTGAAGATTCATCATCATCATCATTATTTTGTGTAACAAAAATTCTTCATATTTTTCTTTAGAATTTTTCTTTTCCATTTTTCCTTCACTGGCTAGTGGACTATTGATTTGCAGGACATCATAAAGAACTACAATTGTGTCATATTCTTCTTTAGGAACTCTCCTTTCTTGAGCTTGATTCACTTTATATGAAAAACTTTTATTTGTATATTCCTTATTAGAAGCTTTACCCACCATTCTCCTATTATTAACTTCATCAATTTCAGGTGCAATATATTCATCATCTTTCTTGCTTTGTACTTCAAATTTTATTTTCCATATCTTCTTATTTTGTTTGTTAGGGTTTCCT
>ML794609.1:18635-53455 GCA_009831015.1 Picea engelmannii
AGATATTTATACTAGACTTATTGACTCTATGACTATAATGATGCCCATAATAATCTTATTTGACATCAATGCCAACACTATAACACCATGTCCAACATTCTTATTTTTTATTTGTATGCATCCATATTGGATTCTCCATTTACCCTTTTTATCTGGACAATTTCTTCACTGTTTCTTTTTGTGCATGGATGTTAATGACACAATCCACCATAAACCATATTTCCATTAGGGTGATTTCATCAACCTCATACAATATAGGATGAGTGCATCAATCTCATACAATATATTAGTCAATATTATATTTCTACTGATATTCAAGTCAACTTCATAACATTGTGTCCAATATTGACAATTCTTGATTTTCAAGTCATATTCATGACATTATGTCCAATATTGACAATGCTTCTCAAACCAATCAATCAATGATACTTCGCCTATATATCAATGTTGACATCAATGACAACCAAATTGTCAACACTATCTACCCTTGGATCTCTTAAGAGTTATTGAAAATCATTCCAAGATATTGGTCGAGATTCCCAAAGTCTTCCACCTATCAAAGAGCACGATCATGTTATTCATCTCATTCCAAAGAGCCTATGTGTTAACATATGTCCTTACATAAATCCCTACGCTCATAAGAGTGAGCTTGAACGCATCATGCAATACATGTTAGAGCTTGAAATCATTAGACCAAGTTAAAGTGTTTTCTCTTCTCCATTGATGATTTACAAAAATAATTGTGCTTCGCATATATGTTCAAATATCAAAAGGTCAACAAGATCACCATTAAAAATAAGTTTTTTATTAATGTTATTAATAAATTGTTAGTTGAATTCTTGGTTTTTGTTGTTCTTAGTTTAGCCTATAGGTTGCCTTTTTCTAATTTTCTTTTATTTCCACTATTTCTGTGTTCAACTTTGCATTTTTGTCACTTTTCTTTACTTTATGTCAAACCATAGTTTAGTTTCCTTCATAACAAATGCATCACATGTGTGTAGTTCATTTATTTCCTTTCTTGTCATTTAGTTTCAGTTTAAATTTTTTTATTTGTTGAGTCAAACCCTTGAGTTTGACAATATCAATACAGTTAGCATTGCCTTGATGCTCATGTTTAGATCAAGTCTGCATGAGGGCACCATTATTTCCACTATGTGAGTATTAATTATGGTAGGTAAGTAGTGTTGAAGAGACAATATGATGAGTCTTGAGTCACTTTATGGTTTTGTCTCTTCATTTTTTGCATCAAGTCATCTCTCTTGGTCAGTCAGCTCCTTATCCTGCCTTAGGGATATGGTGCTCTTTGATGTACTTCCAAGTTTATGATGTGTGCTAAGGGAAAGGTTATCATCATTTCCTTTCTCTTAGAAGACGATTCCTCATTGACTATGACACATCATCTGAGGGGTGATCCAAAAGCTAGAATACCTTGATGGTCATTATACTCATTCGCAATCATCTCAAATTCAATGAGACTGATCAAAATTGGGTCTTGATTGGATGAGTATGGTTAGTGTTTGATTTCAAATCATTATTCAAATTGACAGGCGACGCTCATAGGGATAATTAGCCACATCGGTGGGTTCCTTTGTGCTTGGAAAGTGTTTTCCTTATTGCAATATTACCAAGCGTCTTTCTCCCATTTTTCAACTTCAGCACATTTTCCAGTGAGAGGAGTTTACATGATAGGTGGCTTGCAGATTGTCGTTGCAAATGGGCCTGTATGGGTAGGTCCTCTTTTCAATATATTAGTCGAGGCACCATGCATTTGACTCAATTTCTCAATGGATAGGCACAATAGTCTATAGGCCAAATTTTTCATATATTAGTTTTTTACAGGTGTAGATTGTAGATATTATAAGATTCACGACATCCCATAGGGGGATCCCATCCCCTTGAGTCACCATTATTAACCCCCAGATTTTCCTGTGCAACTGGAGGGTTAACATCTAGCTAGTTTTCATCAGGATTGTATTCAGAGATAGGTACATCAAGTTTCACAAAGATGAGAGGCGTGTTCATTAGTTTTGGGGATAGTTTCTATTTTAAGTAGTTTTCCTATTTTTTAGGAGCCCAAGTTTGGAGCTCTGCATATCAGAGTTGATCACATATTTGAGATCCTTACGAGTTCATGATGTCAGTGAGATATTTTTGGGTGACATGCGAGAAATTGTTAATTTTTGCAGTTAGGAGGTCGCTTGTATGACAATTCTAAGCATATATTTGGATCTGTTGCAGAAAATTAAATCTGATGAAACCGATTCCCTTGACACATGAGATGCTACTATTTTAGAAGTGCCTATTTTTAGGAATGCTATATTTTGCAGTGATCTCATAGCATTTCCCATCAGTTTTTATCTTTCCTAATTTTTAGGATTCAGACTACTATTTTTGGCATGCTTATATTTAGCTGTGTTATTTTTAACAGGTGGGGCGCCATACTCCTATTTCTAGTGAGTAGTTGGGAACTGGTTTGAAATAAGAGAGTGGAATATTTCAATGTGACATATGGCAAAAAATCCATCCTTATCTCATCCAGAAAACCCTAGGCGCCTTCCTTGAGTATATTTAGAAATTTGCTAAAATTGGGTTTTTATGACTCCAGATCTATTTTCAATGGATGACTCATCATTATTTTTGGAAAAGGAGGGCACCTAGGTTAGTTGATTTCTTTTTTCTAAATTTGGAAAACTAGGAAAGTGGTAGATGATCATTTTTGGTTTTCACAGACAACTGATTTTAGAAATTTTATTTGGGGGAGATAGCTTAATTGTCTTGGCTTAAGTCAACATCTCATGAATTATTAATAGAATTTATGGGGAATGCATGAGTTATTTTATTTATGAAGGTAAATCCCCTTCTTAGTGAGAGTTCAATAATTATTTTTGGTTGTTATATAGAATTTACAACAGCTTTATTTATTTAAAACAACCACTTAACAGCAGTCACATTTTACATAAGTAGGCTGCCCATTTTGGGGAATTTGGAAAGTTATAGAAGTAAGGAAGATGGAATTGTTTGGGTGAGAGTTTTTCAATGAGAAGCTAGCCTTTTATCTTCCATATTCTCTCTGTCTTTGTTTCCTACACTTTATGCGATGCATACTATTGCAATCAATCTTATATTTTGTCTCTATGATGCAAACAATCTTTTGACTAATACAGTGATTGAGTTTGACTATGCAATTTTTTAACATCTCTTTGAATTTGATGGTTGAATAGTCTTGTTTTATGCAGTGGTGTGGGTGACCCTAAGTACCTTTACTTTGATTATATCAATCACTTAAAGTTCACATTCATATTATTTCCATCTTTCATATTTAACAATGTGAATTGGAATTATCTCATGTTATTTAATTATAAATTGTTTGTTGTTCTTGGTTGCTTGCACACATATCAAGGATAGTTATTTTATGTGCTAAACATCCATACTAAACATGCATGTTTTTCTAAGTTATTTTCAATGCATGATTATAAATTATAAGGGACACTACCCTGTGATTGGAGAAATACCAGTTTGAATGGAGGAGTGATTAGTTATGACCTTAGGCTAATTAATCAGTTGTCTCCTAGGTTTTCATAGAGCATATTTGAGTGATAACAATACCCCCAAGGATATTAAAAGAGAGAGAGAGAGAGATTCCTTAAAAATATATTTTTCATCTATGAAATTAAGATCCTAAAAACCATAGGGATCTATGCCTCTGTATTCTAGTTATCGGCACGATACGAGCTCGCCAACGCATTGACTTTATGATTTATTTCAACCCATCATTGAAAGGAAGGTAATATTGAGAGTGTCTTATCCTCTCCATATCTTAAGCCTTGTTCGCATTAACATTTCAAGGCTTTAAAAGTTCAATCAAAGGAGAGAGTTTGATTACCAATCCTAGTGGATCCTTTGACTCTTTTTCCTTTTAGTGGATCCTTTCCTCTGTGTCAAAGTACATTCACCCTCAAAGGGTGATTTTGGTGAACTCAATGGATGTATCAATCAAAATTAATAATTGATAATTCCCAAAGGCAGAAAAAAGACCGACTGGAGAAATGTCATATGTAATCCATCTTTGAACTAGAGGAACCCTAGTTGGACCCTTTCCCCCGTCCCTTCATAGAGTAGGAACAATTTAATTTCGATTGAGAACTCACTCCATGATGGATCACTTGAGTATCCCATGTTAGGAACCAAATATCAAGATAGCATATAAAAACCTCAAAAAAAGTACCCAACACCTTGAAAAAGAGAGAATTTCAGATAATAAGCCTCTTCGAGGGGGAAACTTCCTTATACACCACATAAATTTCCAAATGAAAAGGTCTCCTTGGTATATATAGGAGACTAGGAGGTACAATTACAACTAATGGACCCAAGACGACATAAATAAAATAAAATTATTAATGTAATATTCCCTAATTAAGGGGTAATGTGCCACTATTCATGGCTTAACATGCCCCTCCCCTTCAAACAAGTGTTGTCAGCAACGCTTGAGTAATTCTGGATGCTTCTGTATAAAATACTCATCTTCCCAAGTGGAATCTTCAGTAGGTAGTTTCCTGCACTTAATGAGATACTCTGAAATGGATCTATTCCTCAGCTGGCGAATTATTGTGTCAATGATAGCTTCAGTCTCCAATATGATTTGTCCTTCCTCGCCAAGTTCTAGAAATATAGTTTGAACTGGGATCTTGTCACCTATAACCTTCTTTAAGCATGAAACATGGAAAACTGGGTGTACACGTGAAGATGCAGGCAACTCCAATTTGTATGCCATAGTACCAATATTTTACAACACCTTATAAGGGCCATAGTACTTTGGTGATAATTTATTGTCCTTCTTGGATTGCTTCAGGGACATATGTTTGTACAGTTTTAGTCTTAAAAATAACTAATCCCCTAATTCAAAAATTAGTTCACTACGATGTTGATATGCTTGTTGTTTCGTGCGATTATGTGCCATGGTTAGGTTGTCCTTTAAGATTTGGAGAACTTGTTGTTGATGCTCAATGTGATCTTCCACTGCTTGAACCTTAGATTTTTCTTTTAGAGAAGAAGTGATGGAAGGAGGGTGGTATCCATAGAGTTTCATAAATGGTGTCATTTTTGTTGCAGTATGAAAGGAAGTGTTATACCACTATTTTTCCAAGGGTAACCATTTGAACCATTGTGTTTGTTTATCAGAGACAAAGCAATGAAGGTATCCTTCCAGAAATTTGTTCACTATCTCAGTTTGTCCATCAGATTGAGCATGATAGGATGAGTTATGAGCCAATTGAGTACCCAAACAAGAAAACAATTATGTCAAAAAATGTCAAGTGAAGATGGGATCTTTGTCACTTACAATAATCTTTGGGATTCCATGTAGCTTTTGAACTGTTGACATGAATGCAGTGGAAATTGTACTGGATTTGAAGGGATGAGAGAGTGTAAAAAATTGTGCGTACTTGGTCAGTCTATAAACAATCACCATGATGACACTATTTCCTTTAGACTTCGGTAACCCTGTGATGAAATCCATGGAAACCTCCTCCCAACGCTGACCTAGGATGGCTAATGGTTGTAAAAGACCTGGGGTCTTAATTGTTTCAACCTTATTTTGTTGGCAAACCAAACATTCTGCCACAAACCTTTGAACATCAATTTTAAGGCCATCCCAAAAAAATCCCTTATTGACCCTATGGTAGGTTTTCAAAAATCTCAAGTGCCCTCCTACCGGAGAGGTGTGCAATTCAAATAGTACATTTTGTTTGAGTTGGGAGTTCTTACTTAAATATAAGCGATATTTGTACCATAATGAATCAGTTTTCCATGTAAATGTATTTGATGCACTGGAATCCTACTGCAACCTTTGAATGAGAGTCCACGCGTTTTCATCATTCTTCCATTCATCGCTCGCTTATATTATCCAATCGGGTTGGATGATCGAGATAGCAAAGAGAAAGGCCTCAACATCTTCATCCTTTCTTGAGAGTGCATCTGCCGCAACATTTTGCTTCCCTTTTTTTATAGATGATTTCAAAATCATAACCCAATATCTTGGTCAACCATTTTTGTTGTTCTTCTGAAGATAGTTTTTGTTCCAAGAAGTATTTAAGACTATCATGATTTGTTTTTACCTTGAAGTGCCTACTTATTAGGTAAGGGCGCCATTTCTTCAATGCATGTAGTATTTCCATCATTTCCTTTTCATAAATGGGTTTGTATAAGTCCTTTCCCTTGAGTGGTCGACTTTCAAAAGAAAGTGGCCTTCCTTCTTGCATCAGAAGAGCACCAATGCCATTTCTCGAGGCATAACATTCCACAATAAAGGTTTTTGTGAAGTCTGGTGTGGTCAAGACAGGAGTTTTGCACATCGACTCTTTATGTTGTTCAAAATCTTTAGTTGTGTCTGTAGTCCATGAAAATGCATCCTTCTTAGTTAACGCCATTAAGGTGTTGTTATTATTCCATAGTTCTGAACAAACTTGCGGTAGTAACCTGTCAAACCCAAAAATCCTCTAAGATTCTTCAATGTTTTGGGAATCATCCAGTCCATCATGGCCTTAATCTTGTTAGGGTCTACCTTGACACCTTCATGAGATGCAATATGACCCAAATACTCTACCTCCTTCACCCCAGATAAACATTTGGATGGTTTGGCATATAGTTGTTTCTCCTTTAGTAGTTGTAGCACCTTGTCAACATGTCGCACATGATCCTCCCAAGACTTACTATAGATTAGTATATCATCAAAAAATACTAACACAAATTTTCGAAGGAAGGGATTGAAAATTGAATTCATCAACCCTTGGAGTGTGGAAGGTGCATTTGTAAGGCCAAAAGGCATGACCAAAAATTCATAATGTCCTTCATGATTTCGAAATGTTGTTTTTGGGATATCTTCTTCCTTCATTCTAATATGATGATACACTGAACAGAGATCCAAATTTTTGAAATAGATTTATCCATGTAGTTCATCTAACAATTCATCAATGACGGGAAAGGGAAACTTATCTTTAATAATGATCTTGTTGAGCTCTCTATAATCTAGACACATACAACATGAGCCATTTTTCTTAAGTACCATTACCACCAGTGCAGAGTAAGAACTTTGGCTAGGTCTAATAATGTCGGCCTCTAACATTTCTTCAACCATACGCTCAATTTCACTCTTCTGGGCATAAGGGTATCTATAAGGCCCGATGTTAGGAGGAACACTCTCAGGAATTAGGTGAATAGAATGATCATGATTTCAAGTGGGTGGAAGACCTTTGGGAATATCTTCAAATACTTTGGAATTCTTATCAATGATCCCTTGCAGATATAAGGGAATATATGGCTTAGATGTGTGAACATCTAGTGATCATAGTTGTGCAATTACACCCTGATTCCCCTTTTTCAATAATTTTTTCATGCCATTAGAGATTATCACCTTATTGGGTTTCCCTGTGATACCCCTTAACTCAATTTTTTTCCTTCCAATGAAACTTTCATGAAAAGTTCTTGAAAATTAAAATCCATTGTTCCTAATGATTGTAACCATTGGATTCCTAGTACGACATCAGCACCACCCATGGGTATAGAAATCATTGGACTATTCATTACATATTCCCCCATAGTAATATTGATCTTATTGCATTTTCATGAGTAATTGATACTTCATCCATATGCAATCATTACTTGAAACTTTGGCACTAGATATACAAAGCAATTGAGAGCTTTGGATAATTTATAGTGAATGAAATTATGAGTACTACCAGAATCGATTAGGACTATTACCTTTTTCTTTTTGATATATCCTTCGATCTTGATGGTTTGAGGAGTGCTAATTCCGGCCAATGCATTACATGATATTGTGGGAGTCAACTCTTTAGAAGAAATCGCTTCTACATTTTCATCTTGAGATGGTTCGTGTTCTTCTTCTTCTTCTTCTTCCTCTTCACAATCTATGTAGAATAATTTCTTCTCGCCACACTTATGTCCCTTACTATACTTGTTGTCACAATTAAATCATAAACCTTTTTCTTTTATTTCCTCCAATTGTTGAGGTGTCAACCTTGTAGGTTGAGGAGTTTTAGAAGAAGGAACATTATTCTCTTGATAGATGTTAGGAGTGGTCCTTCTAGTAGCCATAGCCATACTTTTACTTTCAACATTTCTTGCCACCTTGAATGCATTCTCCAATGATTTGGGTTCCCAAAGGAGAACCTCATGTTGAATGTTATCCTTTAAAGTTCCGATGAATACATCAATCAGGTGCTCATCTGGAATATTTGTTACCTTTATATTCAATCTTTGGAAGTTCTCAATGTGCTCTGCAACTAAACCCTTTTGCTTGAGATTTATCAATTGGCTAAAGAAGGTATTTCCCCTTATATCCTCATAGTGTGCTATCATTTCTTCCGTGAAAATTGTACAAGTGACGAGTGATTTGTGAGAACAAAAAAAAATCCATCAATACCATACAATTTGATTGGGTTCTAAATATAAAGAAGCAATACGTACCTTTTGTGTATGTGGCACATCATGTAGATCAAATAATTTCTCCATCTGAAGTATCCATGTGATTGGATCCTTGCCATCAAACTTCCTCATATCAATCTTCGAAAAGTGGTTGGTCTTTAACCCAAAGTTGGAGTTTCTCCATTCTTGATTCATATTCCTTGTGTCCTCATCATGAATTTCATGGGATACATTTTCACTTGCAGGTGTCCTCTCTATTAGAAAATTTGTCAATCCTTCCATGATCTCCCTTTTTAAACCCTCCATATTAGTATATATTATTGCCTCCAACTTAGCTTCAGTTGAATCCATCATCTCTTGTAGTTCATCTTTTGTTATTGTCTTCTTTTGTAAATCATTTATGTCTCTGTGCATTTATTCACCTTCATCAATATTCCAAGTAGGATTGTTTGGAGGCTTAATTGGTGTAGAAGTTCCCTTTTTTGGTGGCATGTTGGCCAAGTATCACTTTTAAACCTTGATTTTGAGATGGTTCTGCTAGACAATATTTCTTCTCCTCTATCTTCAAAATTTAGGCCCTTTTAGGTCTGAAAAAAAAATATATATTTCTCTGATGCGTCTTCTCTGAAATTCCACAAGTCTGATCAAAATTGGATGTGCCAAGTGGAAGTTATGGTAACTTCCCCACACCTTGCTGATTTTTTTCCCTTCCAGGAGAGTGTACTTGTAAAGCGTTCCAAGATAAAAATATCTAATATTTGATTTTGAAACTTGCACCAGAAATACTACATATTGTCCATTATCCAATGCAACTAGTCTCACTTAATTTGGATACTCACTGAAGAAGATATCAATGTTTTACCCGGACGACCTGTTTGAGACTAGTTAATATGACTAGTCTAATACCCTATCTTGCACAGGGTGTATCTACAAAAGTAGGATGACCCAAAAGCTGAAATTTTTATCACAAATACCTTGATAATTTCTATGAATATCCTAGATATTTTAGGGTATGAAATTTCACAGAAAAAATTATATAGCTAAAATTTCGAGATGACTAAATTCAAGATGATTTTGTAACCCTATCTTACACAGGCTATATATCCAAAATTATAAGGCCTCAAGAGATGAAATTTTTACCCCACATACCTTGATCCATCTACTAAATATCCTCCTAGGGGTTCCTTTTGAAACTCCATAGAAAAAAAGTTATATAAAAAATCCCAAGGTGTCTCAGATGTAGCAGTGAAACCCCAAGACCTTGAGCTCTGATACCAAATGTTAGGAACAAAATATCAAGATAGCATAGAAAAACCTCAGAATAAGTACTCAACGCCTTGAAAAAGAGAGAATTTCAGTTAATAATCCTCTTCAAGAGGGAAACCTCCTTATACACCACATAAATTTCCAAATACAAGATGATTCCAAATGAAAAGGTCTCATTGGTATATATAGGAGACTAGGAGGTACAATTACAACTAACGGAACCAAGCCGACATAAATAAAATAATATTACTAATGTAATATTCCCTAATTAAGGGGTAATGTGCCACTATTTAGGGCTTAACATCCCACCCATAACCTCCTTCTTGGGGGGTTTGGATAGCCAGGACTCAATCACTCTTTGAAGACAAGGGCCATACCCCTCTTAAATGTTCTCTCCAAAGCATAACATCCTTTCATATTTCCCTCAACTCTCTAAAACACCCCATTTGGTCAGGTCACAAGTAGACCCAATCAAAAGAGACATGACATGGGATTTCTTTGATGGGACTTCTCAAAGAGACCCTCCCTGGGGTCATGTTAGGGGAACCATTCACTCATCCATTGATCACTCCATCACTTTTTCAACAGGAATCGGAAATGAGACTAGCAATTTCTGTGATTTTATGGCCCTTAAAATTTCTCTACAACTAGCTCGGGAAAAGGGCATATCTCATTTACAAATCTATGGTGATTCCTTATTTGTGATTCAATGGATGATTGGGGCCATCATAATTCATAATTTCACCTTGATTCCTCTATTCCAAGAGATTTAAAACAATTCAAAATATTTATCTTACTTATATTTCGACCATGTCTACAAGGACAGGAATCAAGAAGTAGGAAGACTCTCCAAATTTGCTTTGGCACTAGACCCAGGCACACGAAAGATCAAAGAAAAATCCTTGACTCTCATCTTGAGATATCTTCATGACACTTGATTGCAATGAATGGGATTTGGATTTCTTTAAGTTACTTTTAGTAGAAGATGATTATAAATGCTAGTTGATTACACGATAATTTTGACACTCTCCTTATGTATTTTTTTTTGTTAATTTTTAGATTATCGGAGAACTATGGGAAGATAGACATAAAAATTTGCAAATAGAAATTGGATTTTTTTTTCTTTGGTAGCTATAGTGGACTGCCACTTTTGGGCTTTCAGCTAGCACGAATGCCTTTGGCATATACAGATGTAATTTTGTTTTTCTGAAATAAAATTACAATATTCTTTTCTTGGGAAATCTGTGTGTGTGTGTGTGTGTGTGCGCGCGCGCGTAATGGCCCATCAAATAATGTTTTCCCTTCTCAAGGCATGCCCAAGCATCACATATATATCCATATATATCTAGTTGAACTTCCATTGATCTTAAATTAGTGCTAAAGGTTTCATTTTTAGAAATCCCACTAATTCATATTGTTATGATTAGCTTCTCAATTTCCCGCAATTACATTTTAAATTGGATTAATTCATTAAAAATATGCATTTAAAGAATAAAATTTAAAACCATAATTGAAATAACACAGAAAATACTCAGCAAATTGGTAATGGTGTTCACCCATATGGGCTACGTCTCTGGGTCCGATGAACCGATCCATTAAGAAGGATGCAAAATGCATTGTTACACCTTTTTACATCAAATAATAGCCTTCAATATGCAAAAACAATATATGATGTCCTCTAGAAAGATAATAGCACATGTTCTCGACCTTCAATGGCTTCTTCCTTTAATAAAATGAACACAGCCTTGCCTATTCTCTCAATAAAGGGGCTTCTCCTACTTCATGGTAGCAGTTCTCCAATTTAGTCACATGGATCACCATACTTCCATACTTGGAAAAACGTGCTCAACAACCAATCATCCTCCACCAGTGAAGAGTTATATGTACAAGTATATCGAGTAGCAATATATAGAGTATGAGTTGATTATGCATTCTCCTCAACAACATCTCGTTCACAACATATCTTCAAGAAACACAGCAACAATTCTGTCGAATTTTTCCAACACAGTGTCATCTTAGTGGATCAAAAAATCACCCAGCTATCTTCTCCTCTAGGATACCTCACTCTCACAAAGCAAATCAACCTCAATGTGCATCATCTTCTTCGGCTTCGAAATGATATCTACTTTGCGTGATCCTCCATCCTCTATTTTTTTTATTTTCTTGGGAATAAAATCCCACATACAATGCATAAACCAGAATTCGAATTGGCCCAGAAGAGGGGAATCGGCATCTTCACGTACCACTTGATATTGTAAGAGCCCATCATGTGAAGACTAACTCATATATACTCTTCTGGGAATATACTCTACCTCATATATGAACTTAGAAGTGATTGTAAATATGAGCTTACGTTGTTTAGATACATGTAACTTAGCATCTTCACATACCCATCCTAAAGGATATGGTTTTGGATGAGGTTTAGTTTCAAGTCCCAATATCTTAACAATTTATTCATAAATGGGATTATCTTGAGAACCACTATGAAAGAGTCTATCAATATTTGTATGTTTTGATATATCTCTAATATGGAATAACTCATTTATTTTCCTTTCATCATGCATAGTTTCAAGCAGAAGAAGGTGTACCTTGTATTCCCATGGTCTTGATCTTGGTTTCATCACCTAAATCCAATCCAAGATCTTGTTGGATTGTAGCAGTAGTCTTCTTATTTATGAACCTCTTTATTCTTAGTTTTAGATGAAGTTTCCAACACTTGTCCTCAACATGTCCTTCCTTTTTGAAATGTGAACATGAAGGCTTCTCATCTTCTTTCTTCATTGTGGTTGTTCGTTTCATTTTATGTTTTCCTTTGTGATTTCCTTCAACTGGATGAACTAATTTCTTTGAGAAGTTGTCCTTGACATTCCTTCCCATCGACTCGATATGATTGGATTGGACACAAACTTCATCAAGATTAGTTGTATTAAACATAAGAATAGTATGTCTCAAATAACTATGCAACCCACCAATATAATTCAAATGCATTTCTTGCAAATAAAGAGGATTGTCTAATGTTAATTCCCTCTTTCTAAACTCTTGAGTATAGTCTTGCACGTTCTATCCTTTATTTTTCCTTATATTATGCCAATCCATTATTTCTTATTGCATATACCCTAAAGGATAAAATTACGTATTTAATGTAGCTATGAATTAATACCATGAAGATATGATTTTACCTTTCTTGAGAATATCTTCTTGATGCTTACTCTACCACCAGATTTGTCATGCCTACCAGTTAGAGAGTAGCTAGATGGACTTTTGCTTCTTCATCCATAATTTTCCGAACCCTACAATATACTTCAATTTGCTTGATCCAATGATCCAATTTCTCTACATTGATCTCTCCATTATACATTGGCAAATCAAATTTCACCTCTAATTTCAACACAGAAAAATTAGAATCAACTTTCTCTAGGAATTTTTTTTGGAATTGAAGACGAAATTGAACTTGAAGGAGAGGAAGGGGATTGAGGAGTTTTAGGAGGGTCACTACCACCTCCTTCTCTTTTACCTTGGCATGGGCCTTCTTCGTTATTCTTTCATTCCTTATATAATTCCTCCACCATGGTTTTCATCTCCAAAAATGCTTGTCAAAACATCACTTCAGGTTCGAAGGGGTTTCCTTCCCTCGGAGATTCCATTGCTTGACTTTGGAATGCATGTCTTGAACCAATCTTAGGATTGTATTCTTCAAGAGAACCTTCTCCTTGTTTGACCTTAGACCTATTTAGCATTCAACACCAACACATGTGAAAATTTAAATCAACATACGAGGTAATCCTTGATCAAGTACTCTAATACCAGACTTGATCTGAAATTAGTGGTAAATGCTTCATTTAAAAAAAAAACCACTAATTCAAATTCATATGACCAACTTCTCAATTTCTTGCAATTGCATTTAAATTTGGCTTAACTGAAATAACACAAGCAATACTCAGCATATTGATAATGAAGTTCACCCATATTCTCTACATCTCCACGTTTGTTTCAAATGATGAATTGCTACATTAAGAAGTATGCAAAGTACATTGTTACACCTCTTTACATCAAATAATGGCCTTCAATCTACAAAAATGATCTATGATGTCCTCTAGGAAGATAATAGCATAGATTCCCAACCTTTTATGGCTTCCTCTTTTGATAAAACGAGCATAGTATTACCTATTCTCCCAATAAATGGGCTTCTCGTCCTTCACGGAAATGACTCTCCAACTTAGTCACATGGATCGCAGTACTTCCATACTTGGAAAACCATGATCAACAACCAATTGTCCTCCACTAGTGAAGATATATCTCTGAAAGTATATCGAGCAGCAATATATAGAGGATGGGTTGATCGTGCATTCTCCTCGATGAGGGATCCTTCACAATAGATATTCAAGCAACATGGTAGCGATTCCGGTGAAGTTTTCCAACACAGTGTCATCCTAGTGGATCAAAATATTCCCAACTATCTTCTCCTCAAGGTTGCCTCACTCTCATCCAGCAAATCGACCTCAGTGTGCATTGTTTTCTTTGGATTTGGCTTTATCTCTTCTCTAAACGAACCTTCATCCTCTATTTTTTGGCGTTTTCTTGGGAATGAATCCCACATACAACATGTAAAGAAGAATTTGAATTGTCCCGCGTCTTGCATTACTTTTTTTGCATGATAGCTTTCAAGTCTTTTTAAAATCGCCCTCCATGGAATTATCCCACATTGGTTAGGATTTGGATAGAAATTTGCAGTATAATTTGAGACCATCATATCGATTGTGGGGATCCACTGAGATCATCCATCTATTTATGTGTCGTTCTTTCTTACATAGGTTACTCAAGTGATTTGTAGCTAGCAAGGATGTTGATCAACCTCCTCCTTATGGTTTCCCATGCTAGTTGGACTCTTTCCTTCTGGTTTCAGAAAATGCTTCTTAGAGATTAAGAATCCTTACTCTCAATTGAGGAAAGTAGAGAGTCCATGTTTTTTTGCTAAGCAAGTAGAGAAAGAAATATGTTAGCTATATAAGGCTCCCCCTTTGATTAATAAATTTTAAGTCTTATACTAGGATTCATTCTTCTACACCATATACAATGACATATGTTATGGCTAATTGTGCATCCATTTTTCCAAATCTTATATTAATCACCTTGGATCCCTAGTGAATGGAAATAAACCAAATAACTAAATCATTAACTAATTATTTAAAATCATTTTTCCAAATTGGTTGATACTTGGGCCAAAAGAACACAACAAAATAAAACATTACCACCTTAGGGATAGAACTTTTTTAATACAATTGTAGATCCATCTTAACTTCATATCTATCAAGAGGGATCAATCAAATCTTTTGAGATGTAAATTTTTTATCATTTATGGCTCGGATATAAACATAAATAAAGAGAGGGGTAACAATATTTTTTTGTAAATATCATATCTTAGTATTTCTATTTATGTGTAAATCTAGATCTTTTTTTATCTCTTATATAGTAGTGTTGATATTGTGTGTACATATCAAGTCTCTCTATGATCTGAGATCGGGGTGACCATGTTACCAATCTTTACTCGGTTCTATGCCACTCCATTAAAGGTCATCTTTAAGATCATTTTTATTGATTCACTTGATTGTGTTAAAAAGGTGAAATTGAAGTGATTAAGAGGCTTGAATCCAAATTGAATAAAACTTGGTAAGGAAGCTTATTAAATCTCATATACCATTACTTAATGCACCCAACAACTTAAATGCAGAAATAAGGAAGCATAATAAACATGAGATAAGCATTCAACCATAAGGACAAGGAATCACCAATTGTTAACGGAGTTCACCCCGGGTGGGTTACGTCTCCGGGCTCTGCTCAACTGCCTAGCTACTTCATTATCTTCTTTGAAAATTCTCCTTTACAATGAAAAGGGCTCAATAGTCACATCAACATCTGGCAATATGTCTCCTTGAAAAGGGTTTCTCTTAACCAATGTCAAGATTTCAATTCTCACAAGTATGTGGCCATGTCTCTCTTATCAAGAGACTATCTCCTCGAACAAATACAACAGCTAAGTTCTCAAATTAGTGGCAATGATATGTTCTCCTCTGAAAATACAAAGGGTCTCAGTTCTCACAACAATTGGCAATGTCTCTTCCATAAAGAGACTATCTATTATGATAAAGGTTGATCTCTCACAAGTTGTGGCATAACATGGACTCTCTCATAGTGGGTGGAAAAGGTCCTCTTTGAATCCATTGATTAGATTCAAGCATTATCAACACTGCCATAGTTTTGCATACAAAGGATAATATGATGAGTTTTCCTGCAATAGATTAGGTATTGTTGCCTCGCTACAGCACTCAATGCTCATCAGAATCTACAGCATACATACATCTTCTGACAAATTTCATAAAGAAATCAAAACTACAAAAACGTCATGCTTACATTGGGTTTTTCTGCCATACTCCTTCTGTTCCACAGCTCTGATGCGAAAATGGATGTCGCCATTGTGATCGTGGTACAGAATCGTGTAAGAATGACTGTTAAATGGTCTCAAACGGAAAAATTCACCTCCAAGCCCCTGTCAGACTCTTTGCCTCATAAAGCGTGCCACCAGACCTGCAATAAATGATACTATGCATCATTTTTACATGCCTTCGTACGACCTCCTGGTGTGTGGACCTTTCCCCGAGCTCTGGTAAAATTTAATTCTTTAATAAACATGTAGGCAGACTTTACAACATGGGCGTTAGCCCGACCAGTAGCTTGGTTTTAATTAAGGCTTATAGTTGGGGGAGGTCTCAGGTTCAAGCCCGTAGGCCTCCCCTTTTGGGAACTCGTTGTAACCACCACATACAATAGTATACTGACCATATAATATGGTCAACCAAATATATATTTACCAGTCCAAACATAGACTCTGCGCCAAACTCTTTTGATGGGACCTATGCACGGTCTGCGGATTGTCGGCCTATGTTTAATGCTTTGTCGGTACTTTGTCGGAATCCCAAGAGGATTTATGGGGCTGCTGGCCATATATGGGGGCCATCATAATTCATGGGGCGATGTCAGATTGTATGGGTCATTGGTCGGGCCCAGTGTCGGTCGATGATCGGGCCCGATGTCGGTCGATTAAAGGCCTATTATATATTTTTTTCGAATTTTTCTACCCATCCCTCATTGGGAATTTTTGGGTTGCCATGTGGAACCTCATGATTGGGCCACATGATGCCTTGTCATTGGCTCGATTCTTCCAAGTCACCTATTGACTCGTTCGCCACTTGTGCACAGTTACTGCCTACCTATCATTCGGCCAATGGCTGAGTCAACTTCCTAGTAGATTGTCATGTGTTGCTATGTGTGTGGACCATGTGTCCTTCGATCAAACTGCCACTTGTCACTGCATGCGCCTGCCACTTTTCAATGTGTACGGTTTCCATGTGGCGGCTCTCAGGTGGTGCCACATAGCGCTTACTGGGGGTGCCATGTGGTACTTTTTTACTGGTCCATTTGGCATCCATAAATGCATGACACGTGGTATCCTCTCATGCTTCCACATAAGCATGATGAATTCATGTTGACATCATCTCTACACAGTCAGCTGCTAACATCAACTGTACGGACAAGTTGACTTTGACTGGGTTTGACCAAAACTTTGATTGGTCATAACTTCTTCATTCTATCTTCGTTTGAGGCATTGTTTGTACCGTTGGAAATCTTGCGACGAGATCTTTGACTTGGTGTAGTTTTCAGTGGACTCTGAACATTTCGATTTTTGGGCCTTTTGGATCCTCCTGGATCATTCCTCCCCACTAAAGGACTTTTGGACCCCAAAAGTGTACATCATGAAATCATACATGTCTCTTTGATTTACAACAGAACCCATACCCTCTACTACCTCAACAAAAGGCCTAAAATATCACTATGTTGCATGAATGAGTGATATTATAAATCTCATCACTTTTATGAAAAGTGCCCTTCTATGGGCTCTTAGAAAAAACAAGTGATTTACAATAATGGCTACTATCAACTAACTCAAAAAAAAGCCATTCTTTCATTCATCAAGATGAATGGGTCCTTCTTCTCGAGCTGTCACTTTTCCAATAGTTGGCCTTCTTCTAGTAGTGAGCTTCCCTACTGAGTTGCTTCGTAGGTTAACCCCTTCACAGGTTTTGGTCCAACCTTCTTGTTCTTCTTGGAACGCGGCTCTGGATGGAGGGTCCAATGGGTGACTTTGTGATGTCCACCCTTGTCGCAATGGGTGCAATGGTTTTTCCTCTTCCAGGTTTTATTTCCCTTACTTTTCTCCTCATGTGGAGAAGGGTCTTTGTGTCTTGGCTTCTTCCTAGTTTCCATAACCTTCCTGTATAAAGACATTCTTTTCCAACACTTGGAAACAGCATGGCTATTCATAACACAAAACGTACATGGTTTTATATGCCATAAACTTTGTTGATCATTGCCAATTTGCTTATAATCAAAAGGAACATTTGAATAATGAGACTTTTTATACCTTTCTTGGTTGTCTCTAGTGTTGGTCTGGCAAGGAGAACTTGCCTCAGTTCCTCCTTCATGATGCTTATCTCCCCTTGGATATGAATCGTAATAATGATCATCAGAATGATATGATGTGCTCTCAACCTGCACTAATTCAGTCTCATCACTTGAAGACTCGCTTGCTTCTAGGGTTTTGGAGTTGCTTTCAACTGCAGTCTTGGAGCATTCTCCAACCTCTTCTCTGGCATAGCCCAATCCTGCATGTCGAGGTAATTTCACCACTTCGATGGGATTTACAATGCCTTGGTCGTTGGCTCCAAGGCATCCTCCATTATATCCCATTTGCCTCATTAGCTTCAATCAATTTCCCTTCGTGTGTTTTTCAAAGACTCCAAAAGAAGTATCATCATTAATGAAGGAAGGAACTAAACATGGAGAATCATTTACCTCCACTCCGGTCTGTGACACTTGGTCATCTTCCTGACGTGTGACTAGCTGCTCCTCCTAGTTGGATGAAGTTGTAAATGAGGCTTCTAGAAAACCACTTTGGTTCCCTAGTGCATGGAGAGCATCCTCTATCATCTAAAAAAATGTGCAGTTATCAACATCATCATGACAAGAACCATAACTAGTATACTTGCCATGGCCACGAGACAGACTCTTTGCTACTTTTGTCATGGAACATTCTCCAACTTGCTCCTCCATAGCTTGTAGTTGTAGGCGTAGTTTGTTATTTTCCTCTTTAGACTCTTGAAGCAACCTCCTCATTCAGCATTCTCTACTTGGATGGTTTGGTTGATTTCTTCAAGCTCACGAAGACATGCACTCTTCGATGTTTTCCCCATCTTGTCTTCAACACCTGCAATCTTCGTCAATCCTGCTCTGATACCACTTGATCTGAGACCGGGGTGACCTTGTTACCAATATTTACTCGGTTCTATGCCACTCCATTAAAGGTCAGATTTAAGATCGTTTTTATGGAACTTGATTGTGTTAAAAAGGTGAAATTGAAGTGATTAAGAGGCTTGAATCCAATTTGAATAAAGCGTGGTGAGGAAGGTTATTAAATCCGATATACCATTACTTAATGCATCCAACAACTTAACTACGGAAATAAGGAATCATAAGAAAGACGAGATAAGCAGTCAACCATAAGGACAAGAAATCACCAATTATTAACGGAGTTCACCCCGGGTGGGCTACATCTTTGAGCTCCTCTCCACTGTGTAGCCGTTTCATTCTCTTCTTCGAAAATTCTCCTTTACAATGCAAAGGGCTCGATACTCACATCAACATGTGGCAATATCTCTCCTTGAAAAGGGTTGCTCTTAATCAATGTCAAGAGTTCAATTCTCACAAGTATGTGGTCATGTCCCTCTTATCAAGAGACAATCTCCTCGAACAAATACAAGGGATAAGTTCTCACATTAGTGGCAATGATATGTTCTCCTCTGACAATACAAAGGGTCTCAGTTCTCACAACAAGTGGCAATGTCTCTTCCATAAAGAAATGATCTCTTTTGATGAAGGTTGATCTCTCACAAGCTATTGCATAACATGGACTCTCTCACAATGGGTGGCAAAGGTCCTCTTTGAATCTGTTGATCAAATTCAAGCATTATCAACATTGCCTTAGTTTTGCATACAAATCCTAATATGATGAGTTTTCCTGCAATAGATTGGGTCTTATTGCCTTGCTACAGCACTCAATGCTCATCGGAATCTGCAGCTTGCATACATCTTCTACAAAATTTCATAAAGAAACCAAAACTACAAAAGCATCATGCTTACATTGGTTTTTCTGCCATAAGCCTTCTATTCCACAGCTCTGATGCAAAAACGAACATCTCCATTGTGATCGTGGCATGAAATTGTGTAAGAATTGCTGTCAAATCGTCTCAAACGGACAAAGTCACCTCTGGGCCCCTACTAGGCTCTCTACCTCGTAAAGCATGCCACCAAACCTGCAATAAATGATATTTTGCATCATTTTTCGTGCCTTCATACGACCTCAGGGTGCGCAGACCTTTTCCCGAGCTCTGAAAAAATTTGATTCTTTAATAAACATGTGGGCGTACTTTACAACACGGGTGTTAGCTCAACCGGTAGTTTGGTTTTAATTAAGGATTATAGTCGGGGGAGGACCCGGGGTCAAGCCCGCGGGCCTTCCCTTTTGGGAACTCGTTGTAACCACCATATACAATAGTATATTGACCATATAATATGGTCGACCAAATATATATTTACCAACCCAAACATAGACTCTGCGCCAAACTCTTTTGATGGGACCTATGCATGGTTCGTGGGCTGTCAACGTATGTTTAATGCTTTTTCTGTACTTCGCTGGAATCCCTGGAGGATTTATGGGACTGATGGCCAGATATGGGGGCCACTGGAATTCACGAGGTGTTGTTGGATTGTATGGGTCGTTGGTCGGGCCGGTCGTCGGGTCCGGTGTCGGCCGGCCAACAACCTATTATATTTTTTTTTCGAATTTTTCCGCCCAGCCCTCATTGGGAATTTCGGGGCTACCACGTTGCGTCCCGTGATTGGGCTACATGGCACCCTATCATTGGTCTGATTCTTCCCAGTCACTTGTTAACTCGTCTGCCACATGGCACCCTATCATTGGTCTGATTCTTCCCAGTCACTTGTTAACTCGTCTGCCACATGTGCCTAGTCACTGCCTACATGTCGTCCGATCAATGGTTGAGTCAATTGCCCAGTAGATTGCCACATGTTGTTGTGTGTGTGGGCCATGTGTCCTTCGTCAAACTGCCACTGGTCACTTTGTGTTGTTGCCACTTGTCAATCCGTATGATTGCCACGTGGCAGCTCCTAGGTGGTGCTACGTGGCACTACCTGGTGTACCACATGGTACTTTTTTATTAGTCCATTTGGTGGCCATAAATGCATGACACGTGGCAGCCTCTCGTGTTGCCACTTCAACATGCTTACGTCAACTCTACACAGTTAACTGTGAACATCAACAATATGGATGATGATGTGAGTTGTACGGACAGGTTGACTTTGACTAGATTTGACCAAAACTTTGACTGAGGCCATAACTTTTTCGTTCTAGCTTCATTTGAGGCGGTGTTTGCGTCATTGGAAAGCTTGCGACGAGCTCTTTGAATTGGTGTAGTTTTCACTGGATTCCGAACAATTCAATTTTTAGGCCTTCTGGATCCTCCTGAATTACTCTCTTTCATATATAGAGAAATTTTATTTTATTTATATCTATATTTGACTAACATATAGTATTATAAGTATTATATTTTTTTAACTATCGAAATGTAAATATTACCCATATAACAAATATGACAACATCTATAACATATTAAATTATAAATGCACCTCATTACTTTAGATGCAATTAACTTAAAAATAATACTTTTTAATAATATAAATAAAAACTATCATCTTTAATATCTAAACAAAAATATGATTTTTTTAATAATATAAAACATAAATTATAATATTGTATCCAACTTCAACACAATCTCTCTATGTAATACTATATCCACTGAAAGTTTTACAAAATTAATAAATAACTATATCCACAAAAGTTTTTAAAAAATAATAAATAACTATTAATTAAAAGAATGGTGAACACCACCTAAGTGATACTTTTCTTGATAATAGAAAATGAATTTTTGGGTCTTTTCTCGTACTTCAACACAATCTCTATTTGATATTATACCTACAAAAGCTTTAAAAATATATGTGACTCTTATGCATGATGAATGTATAATAAATATGAAAGTTTGTCATTTTCTCATATGCGTACATTTTTAAAAATAAGTTTTTAATATATAAATTTTAATTATATAAATATTTATTTTATTTGTGTCTTTTTAATTTTTTGAAAGGAGGTTTAAATAAGATTTATTATGTATTTAAAAAATAGAATTATAACTCTCGGATGGGGTGTCGGGGAGGTGAATGATATCGAGGACAGATCTTTATGACCACGTGGAAGGGATGCTTACCCTCGAACTGCTACTGATGCTTATGAAATTGGTGGTGCTATTGAAGCTGCTGGAGGATCTGGAACTGCAACTTAGTAAACTAAATCAATTGCTTTTGCTTCTGATTCTGCCTCTACAGTCTTTGTATCTGCTGCTATCACTCGGGCAACTGAATCAACAACAACTTGATGGTTTCAGCCCCCCTCCTCGCTGTGCTTTAGGGCCTTGTCCTCCTCGGGCAGAATCTATCCACCTACAGTTGCGGGAGGCTATACTCGAAACGGGGTTCCGCTTTACTGAGCTCTTCGGAGGGACACCCTTACGCTACGAGGTTGGGTTGGGGTTTGTTCCGCTCCTAATGATGGGGGTTACTCTGGCACAGAGGCAGTTTACCTAGCAGATTCACCTTAAGCAAAGGCAGGTGCAGAGGCAATAGCATARAAAATTGACAATGTGCTCAAGTAAGAAAGAAAAAAGGTATCTAAATCTAGGTTGAAGGTACAGGAGAAGCATATACAAGCTAAGAGGCCCTGTTTTCTAAGGCATAACCTTCGTTCAACCCGCCCGGTTGATGGAMTAGATCGTGCCTTTGCTTCCTCTACGGGGTTTCAATATCGATCCGCTTTCACTCTAATGRGGTCATCTCGTGTCAATTAATACCTGATTTAATGTTATGGAAGAGACGTACCMATGCCTCGATCATTGGCTCCTTCATAATGGTTAACACTAGCAGAATGAGGTAGACTCGAAAAGAAAGGCAAAWGGTTGATCCCCGAGACGGGTGAAGATTCGAGACAAAGCCAGATCTCTAGGCATTGAGGTGGAGGGAGATTGCCACTCTAGGCAGGCTCCCTATGGGATGATACATTACCCCTCCACGGCGTATCTCAGCGTGGACTTATGGGCAAGAGCATCGGGTTCGATGGCACCTCGACATGGGTAGCGACATGGCTACAGGTGCAGGAGTGGTGCTCCAATGGAGCCACCCAACCGTAATGTTGGGGAAGGAACCTCCCATTCCTGGGTGCAGCGCGATGCCCAGGCTGCAGCGACCAGCTTCAGGGCGGCAACCCCGCCATGATTTCGTGCCCACTGGGAGGAAGTGGAAGCAGAAATCTGCATGGAGAGAATCCTAACGATTGACCAGGAGGTGGATGACCCAATAACCAATTGGGTTCCGGGCGTGGGTAACACGCGAAGGTGTGAAACTAAGTATTGAAACACTGTAGAATTGTATCGGCACCTCAAAACATTGTTGGGATGTTGCAAACCATAGAGGACGCTCAAAATACTATCCAGCTGCAATTGGACGGTCTTCTCCTGCTACTCAAAGAAGCCTTGGCTCGTCCCCAGCTCTCAAGCACAGTGACGACAGCCTGAGCCCTGAAAAGCACTTCACAATCAGCACCGGCCATCCGCCTCATGACTCAACTACAAATCCCCCATATCATTGATCAGTATGTACATATTTTTTTTGGTTTTGTATGATGACACAAAGTAGTGGATACACTAGAGCTTCTTACAAGCTCGAGTTTTTTTTTTTACTGCTTTTTTAGCTAGATATGGTATTCTAAAGAATTTTTTTTAGGTTTTATGGATTGATGACGTATTCCTTTGTTGTTGGTCTGGTTTCTAAACGACAGGTTAGCAACAACAAAAAAAATTGTACAAATTTTTTAAAGATGAATTAATATAAGTTGTTCTATAAAAAAAATTATAAAAAAATTGTTTAATTTTTTAAAAATAATAATATATTTTTAATAAATGTCTAAAAAAAATTATAATATTTGTATGTAAGCATTTTTGCCAACAAATATAATGTTCTTCCATCAAAATCAATTATTTTCATTTAATAAGGATAATTCAATCTCTCTCTATATAAACTTTGAAAATATTCTCTTCTTTTTCTTAAAATATTTAGATGGTAAAGTGGTTAATAACCTCAAAGGACTCTACTAGATTGGAATTTATAATCTTTCTATTAGTATGATTCAACTAATTGAAATAAACTTAGATGTTAATTTTTTTTTTTAAATTGAAGGACTTAAAAGTGGGTTTTGATCCACTTGTATGTGTATGGATCAAAAATCGTTTAATATAGACTTTCTAACTGCAACCATATGTTTGACACTACCTCAAAGTTTTGTACACACGCATCTATATATTATCTTTACCCCATTTCAATCACCTTAGGTTGGTTGCACTAATCTACATTAACGAGTTCATTAAGGATGTCATCAACAAATGTAGGGAAACATCCCTTAAATTTCATGCTTATGCAGAAGACAAAGAAATTCTCGGTCAAACAATTTCGGTAAAGAGAAAACTAAAGGCAAAGAATACATAAGCTGGAAATGACTTGAACATGAACAAGATTACTTCAGAGCTAGAGTTGCCCCACAAGCCTCTAATTCAAGTTCAAATAATCATAACTCAAGGAACACTCAGGCAGGGAAACCAAGCAAAGATCAAGAAGGTAAAGAGGTTGTACCAACGAAAACAAAGGAAAATAGTCAAAGATGAGCAGAAATATTGGATGAACCAAACATTGACATAGTACACTGAAGTTCTTCAAATGTATTTTGTATTTAAGGCAATATATTAGGATATATGGCAGTTATATTGCCTAGACATATAAGTTTCATTTTGTATTATATGATAGGCAGCATAGACATGAACTATGTTCTAAAAGAATCAAATTTTGTAATTTTTGTTTGTTGCATTGTCTCTGGCTCAGCCTTTTAATACAATATCCGCCTTTTAATACAATATCATGTTCAATTATTGTTTAAAAATAAAATCTGACATGTAATTGTAAATAATGTAAATCCGTGTTAATCCCAAGCTATTATACCTCAAGAGGGATTTAAAAAACATTAAGCAGAAAGTCCTCAATGTTTTAAAGATCAAGGTTTATAAATTTACACTACTTTATGTTATTATTATATTATTTTTTATGATTATGGTAATTTTATTTATTTATTTTTGTTTTTGTCAATTTTTTCATTTTCATATTACATATCTCAACTTTTCTTTCATATTGGCTTATTAATGCTATGTTACATTACACATCTTATTCACATTAGGCAATAATGTCTCAATGAACAACACAAACCACAGTTCAAAACAAAGAGACCAAATCTTTAAATAAACAATGACTCTTTTAAAAGATCAAACAAGTGGAAAAAAAATATACTCTATATTATAAGAAAATGACCCTACTCTAATTAATCCAAAAAAGACTTTATAAATAAATGATCTAATTAATCCATATTAATCTTCCTTGTAAATCTTATTAATTCTTAAAATGCCAACAACAAAATGTTTGACTATATTTTTTTAAATATTCAAATTTTATATAGTTTTGTAAATTTTTTATGAGCTTTAAAGTAAAATAATTTTATCCTCAAGAATTTGGCCAAGTCATTTTTAAAAAATAAAAAATATAATTTATATAATCTCTTTTTGAAAAAAAAAAAGATGAAAAATTAACTTAATAGCTAAATTTTCCATGTCATCAAGAACTACCTATACTATTATTAAGTATTTAAAAAAATTGACAAAAATGCTACAAATCTAAATAAAATAACAAGTTTAAGAGTTTATAAAAGAATGTTGCAATTTTGAAACATCAAAAAAGACATCAAAACATACCCTATGCCAAGTATAGGACGAAAAAACTCTACTTTATAAGAAATATAAGATGATGCAGATCCAAATAACATGAAGACCTATCCTATACCATTGTTTGAAAATTAAAAGACTCAAGCATTTGGAGAATGTTATTGTCAAATTTATGCCAACAGATATCAAGACCTACCCTCTACAATTATTAATTGATTAATTAACAGACTAACTTACAAGTATTTTAAGATAATTATTGCTAAAAACATTTGTTAATTATTTACCAATTAAAGATTAACTGACAAGTATTTAAAGATAGTTATAACCATACTTATTATTAACATGATGAAAATAGTACAATGTTTATCTCTAACAAATAATTATATTATGTTTTAATATGTAGTTTTGTTTTTCACATTCATTAATAATTAATAATTGGAACAGACTCTAACAAATGATTATAGATATTTTAACTTCTTATATTCATTCATTAGTTTTGAAAAATCTAAATATATCACATTTACTTATTAATTTGCTTTATATATCACTAAATATATCTCACATTCACTTATTAATTTGCTTTATATACCACTTACTAGTATTTATTGCTTTCACATTCACTACATTGTTTTATATATCATTTACTAGTATTTATTGCTTTCACATTCACTCATTAATTTATTATATATATTGCTTTCACATTCACTCATTAATTTGTTTTATATATCATTTACTAGTATTAAAATTTGTTTTATATATCATTTACTAGTATTTATTGTTTTTACCTTCACTTATTAATTAATTTGCTTTACATATCATTTATTAGTATTTATTGCTTGCTTAATTTATATATGGTTTCAAAAAATTTAAATATATCTCGTTTTATATATCACTTACTATTATTTGGTTTATATATGATTTCAAAAAATTTAAATATATCTCGTTTTATATATCACTTACTAGTATTTGGTTTATATATGATTTCGAAGAATTTAAATATATCTCCCTTTATATATGATTTCGAAGAATTTAAATATATCTCGCTTTATATATGATTTCGAAAAATTTAAATATATCTCGCTTTATATATCATAGTATTTGATTTATATATAGTTTCAAAGAATTTAAATATATCTCGCTTTATGTATCACTTACTAGTATTTATTGCTTGGTTTTGAAGAATTTAAATATATCTCGCATTCTTTCATTAATTTGCTCTGTATATCACTTCCACGTAATTTAGCCATGGTTGAAAAGTCCGTGAAGAATCCAATACACGTACTTAAAAGATCAACAATTTATCATATTAATTGTAAAACTGCACCAAAAAGTATGGGATTTGAATTGTCTCGTTAGAGCACACGGACAAACAAACACCATGACCCAACAGAATTTCAAGACATTTTTCTGGCTACGACGTTACAACGAATAAACTACTTTTCCCCAAAGCACAGCATTGCAAAGGACATGATAACTTTGGTAAAAAAACTGTTACATAATTGGTTCTAATTGATTAAACTAATTAATTATAGCAAAGCCATTAATCAGTCGACTTAGTAGAGAAGCATAGATCTCACGTTCAAGACAATTGGTGGTATTGTATTATGACATTAGATATTCATTGAAGGACCACTCAAATATTTTATTTTTTATTTCACGGCTGCAATACAATGTTTACCATACGGATGGAAGAACCACCCAAATGTCTGTGCCCTTTCACACCTGAAATACAATACACTGTTATGATGGGGTCACATTCAGGTGCTTAAAACAGGGCTAAGCTTCTAAATCGAGTGTATTACATGCTTTCCACGTGATGACCACTACAGGTAGAAATGGAATCAATCCTAAGAAAATAGAACCGTGATAAAATTTCGAAGAACCGTGAATCCCTCGGCGGCAGAAGGGGCCCGGCCTTTTAGCTGGCTGCTTACAAGTCCTGTACTGCCTGCTGGAAGTGAATTTGGAGAAATTGTTGCTACCAGTTAGTTTGTTTGCTTGAACAAGATGGGAAATCTGGTTAATCAAGTAACCTAGAAAAGCGTTGTCAATGATCCAATGTTTAAGTAGCTTTTTTCATCAGCATGTTACCCACTAAGCTCCTAAAATCTCTGACCAGCATAAGCTGAAAACATTCAGAAGCCTCCGATCTGAAACGCCCTAATATGATCCCAGCCTCGTCATACGAAAGAATAAGTCTATCCAACTGTAGTTGACACTATCAGCATTATCTAGCTTGCCGGTGCTACGATAATACCAAGACTAGGACCAAGTCATTCACAAAAGTAAAATAAGAAACCCCGTGCTACACTATATGCCTATCCTTCTTCGCAAAAGCTTTTATGCCTCCAATCATTTTCCATCCAATTATTTTGCCTCGTATGCCATCTTTGTTTTGAAAGATGCAAAATGCCAGATATATGACGAACAAGGAGATAAAAAGTTAATTACACGTAGTAAAAATGGTACAATATACAATCAAACAAAGACTAATAAAATTAAATTAAGGAAATCCCTGCAAAGTTTTCTGCAAATATTTTCCATGCACGACAGCATATTATAGAAGGAAACACAAACAATATCTACATAATAAGAAAGGATCTCGTCAAAAAGGTTAAACAACTGAAACCTTTTCGCCAGTAAACGATACTGCATGAAACAAATTTGAAAGAATAAAATAGTATGGCGTACACAATACAATATTAAAGGAAGTTCCACGCAATTTGAGCAATCAGACTGTGAATGTCTACAATAACTTGATCATAAACTGGACTTTCCAAAGAATAAGTATATAATATGATGAGCTATGATAAAATCAATACACACGAAAAAGACCCTTCAGTGTTAAGACAGTCCGATCTGCTGCTCATTATGTCGTAAAGCTTTTCAATATTCCATGTATTCTATGTGATCCAAAGATTTGGAATCTTTGATCAAAATATTTTTTTGATTGTAAATATAAGACGCATTTTTCTATTAAATGTTCCATGTATTTCAGCATAAAAATTTGGGCTGTAATGCAATCTTTTATGTCGTAATTTCAGCAGTTATGGGTTCTAGTACTTGAAAAGTTATTACAAGATATACCCTCCTGTTTCAAGCAATGTAATGACGGCTTTTGAACATTCGATTTGACCAGCGCCTCACAATATCCAAGGAAAGCTAATTAAGTGAAAAGACCAAAACAAAGATATAACTTTCTAGAGCTGCAAATTAAACAAAAAACAAAAGACGCTTTAAATCAATTAATTTGAGCAAATCATTACAGCCATAGTAAGAACTCTGGAATATATGGTTTTCAAAGAGTACGTCCATGTGATAATGTGGTTGAAACTATAATGGGTTGGAGATCAACCCTAACAGATAACTAAATGGACATGGTCCAGGGAACTTGCATGTAATCTAGAGGTAAGCTTAAAAATCGAATTCCCCAGTTGCCTGCAGAAACATCACAAGTTCAAATAAAAGCTATTAGACTAGCACGGAAACCAAAGCTAGAGCATAGATCTGAATATGAGTTCTTGACATATATACCTTCGAGAAAAGAATATCTTTATGGTTTAGATGCATTACGCCATCTTTTAGAATACATTTCCATCTATTCTTGGTCCGTGACACCTGTTTCATACAAAACAGGGAAGCCAATGTTCTTCAAAAGGATTAAAAAAAGGTGTTTGACAAATGTTACCACAATTGCTCTCTAAATTAAGAGAGAGGAAGAGATGAATAAAAACCTTCTCAAACTGAGCAAGAACTAGATCATCTATTTTTGGATCCTCGTTGGTCAGATCTAAGTCATCTGGATCGTCATCATTATCATTCAAGGGCTCCTCATCCTCTGACACTTTCGAAGTGGCAACATCATTTAAAGCTTGTTGCTCTACATGATAAAAACAATTCAAATACTAGTCAATAGAACCATCCATAAGGTGCCCAACTTGTGCATTAGTGCAAACTGCCATACAACAGTTGATAATAGA
Source organism: Picea engelmannii (assembly GCA_009831015.1). Classification (NCBI taxonomy): domain Eukaryota; kingdom Viridiplantae; phylum Streptophyta; class Pinopsida; order Pinales; family Pinaceae; genus Picea; species Picea engelmannii. Next base: position 48,376 of record ML794609.1, read on the forward strand.
TATATTCTGTTAAGAGTCTAAGACTCACGATGAACTACAGATCTTTGTCATATATATGGTATGAGATGCTAATGATACTTTCCCAACAGAACCATTCATTAGGTCAATATCTCATGCATGAAAACTTGAGATCAGAGCTCAAAAGGCAAGATGGTTTATTTGCAAATAGCAATCCATGCTCAGAATAGTTAGCAATAGCATTGAACTTACCCTGATCTGTTGCTTCAATGTAACCCTCATCTGCAACCGTCTTTATATGTAACAAACAAAAGATTTTGTTATTCAAATACCCTAAGATAATAGACATTCACAATTTACAGAACAATGTGAGCTGTTCTAACTTCTATTTGCAAGCATCTCTTGAGAAGGAACAATGAAGCAGGCAGGAAAGGGCCCATCAAAACCATCATATTAACTTACACTGTCTAAATTGTCATTGACACCATCAACCTGAGGAATCTCCAGAGATAGGCACTTGGCTTTAACGAGAGCAGCAATTAGAGGATCAGACATCTGCCTCTTTTCAAACATTGACCCATCCATTGAACAATTTTGTGTAAGCCTTTGGTTTGCAAATTCCACCTAGCAGGACAATAGAGCATTAGAATAAGCACCAGAAATTATAAACTTTGATTTAAAACTACTTTTTAAAGAAGCATGGGATGATCTCTCTGCATTTAAGAGTAGAAACATTAAATGGGAAATGATATTATGCATCCACTATTATGTGTTCAAAACTTCAATCTAACTTCCATTCTCGTTTCCTTATCCACATTAACCCTGAAAGAAATTGCATAACAGTAATCACATTGCAAGTAATCAGTTTAGTCAACATTTCAGCAAATCAATTTAGTAGAATCATATTGGAATAAATTTTCATCTCCATCCCAAAACTGAAATTTCGATACCAAGAAAAGATCATGTATCAAACATCCATAAAGAAAACAATAATTGACCAAGATCTGTTATATAATGTTGCCTCGGTTCAAGACAGATTTTACATCACATATTAAAGTGAAAAGGCCTGAAGACGAGGTTTAAGGCCAGAGATGTACGCTTGAGCACCAAAGATGCTAATTAGTCATTCAACCAGCCTGAAACCGTGGATATTTCTTCCCCTCAAAGGCTTTCAATATGCTATGCCTAGCTTTCAGTACATTATGCCTTACCTGACTTACTTACTTACATACTTTCAAGACGTTACGCCTTACCTTAACACCTTCAAATAAGCTGCTCCAAATAATAATTGCTCCTGCCCCCACCTACTATTAAGAAAAGCTGCCCCCTACCAATCAGCTCCCTTGCTTAATAAAATGGGGCACATCTACTGCCATCATTTATAACTTTATAAGTGTCACTCGTCTCCCCCACCTTTTTGTATGTAAATTGACTCAAAAATTATACTATATTGTCCAAATAATATGACCAAGAATCATTCAACATTAAGGGATCTACTGGTTATTGGGCACCACTTACCAGCCAGTTATCACAAGTTCAAATTCCATGGGCTTATTTCATTTGAGCGCTAACCTCAGTAAAAATGCCAATGATGAATGTATCCAGCATCAAGAAACTTAACAGTTATGGCCCTTGAATCCAAATATCCTTCAAGTTCGGCATAGTTCTAAGCCTTCCTACACTCTGCACAGTGCATATCCCTGTTTGTCTATTTGTAAGAGTGTGTAATCATATGGGAGGGAGCTAGCTATTTTTTCATAGCACCTATGGATTCAGAAATGCAGGATTTTAAGTCGCCCATGTCAATCACATGAAATTCTATGATGTAAGATCTGTTTATGTGGCTAATGAGTAAACCTGATCTGAGGTACAAATGATTATAGCTTCTTCTCCTTTCATCATGGATTGATAATGACACATAGAATTTAAACATCTGTGAGCTTTAGGAGGAAACTCTTGCCCATCCAACTTTAGTAATTGCTTGTGCTTTTGTTCAGTAATAGTTACACGTTTCTGTTGCACACTAAGTTGCAGGAAATGGCCCCCCAGGTGCTGTACCAGTGCCGGAAACTCCACGAAACGCCTTCTAAACGCTGCCAGCCGTACCATACAGTGTGTCCTGATTTGAAAACGCTGTACAGTACGGCCAGCAGTGTTTACAAGGTGTTTCGTCCCGTACGGCAGCCGTTTCAACGGAAATTTTTTGGTTTGTGGGCCCGTCCAAGCGGCCAAGAGGGTCGTGGGTCCCTTAGGTGGCAGAACATCCCCTCATTAACCACTAATAAACATTTTAAGTCTATCCAACTATCATCACCATTTCACCCACCCTAGTAATTAATGGTAAGTAAAAGGATCAAAATTTTAACATTGCCATTAATTGTTTCAGGATGTTTGAGAGTGGTTCCAACCTCATTGGACTTCATATGAAGAAAGTAGAATTTTAGGTCCCATTCAAAATTCAGCAGACTTAACGGATTTCAGGATTTCAAGATTGGCAGGATCACAACGTTTCCACTAGATTTTATCATGTATGAGGGTATGGAACTGGCATTTAATCAAGAGCACCAAGCCCTCTATGTACCTCGATGTCCATCAGTTAACATTTTTGGGGTTGATCGGGCCGGTTCTGATAACATTGCTCTCTACAATACAAGGATGTACAAGTGTCATACTAGGGTTTATACAACCCCCATAATGAAACGCTCTCGAAGAATGATTCTCCTAGGGTTTAATGCCTCTCTAGGATGGTGCACTCTCTAACAAGAACTCCTATGACTGTGTGCCACATGTCCTTTCATGTTAATATAGACATGGTTTTCCTTCTAAAATGTCATTTATGTGTATCATTCTTTTGTTCTTGCGAGATAATGTGTTATTTAAAAAAAACTATATATATACACAGCCTTAGTGGGCCTAATGGTTAAGAACATGTGTTTCCTCCTAAGAGGTCACAAGTTCAAATCCAGAGGGGGGTAGGGTATGTATACCTCTGTAGAATTTACCAGTCAAATCGTTGGGCAGAGGGGGTCCCTTGTCCCACAAACAAGGGGGTCTCATACACCAATTTGGTGTATGGCTTGGCTGTGACCTTAAAAATAGATTATTATTATTATTATTATATATACCGCATTTCCCCCGACATACCTATTTTGGGGAGGTCACATTTCCAGGCATCCCCGTTTCGGAAACTTCTAGACGTTCCCACGTTTCGTGCAACTTAGGTTGCACATAATGAAGCCCAACCCCTTACTGTACTATGCCACTATAAGACTTAAAAAGATACTCTGCACATGTCACATTAACATCTTTATTAACTATGACATTGCAAAAAAAGTTGTAATTGCATGACAGAGTACCTTAACCATAATTTTATCTATAAAATTCAGTCAAATGCAACTTTTCTGGAGCTGGATTTAAGTTCCCCAAAGTTTTTAGCATGAAATCAAAAGATCAAATTATACAATAATCGATGAACAATATACACCATATTTAAAAGTATTTAGTCAAAATTAAACATAGCAACTAATCCCGACTTAGCCCAAGGGGTTAGTTCAACCGTTTGCGCCATTGTTGCTGGGCATTTGGCCAGTTCCATGCCACTAGGTGCCCAGTTTGAATCACCCTGGGTGAAGCACAGTAGTCTACGACTCTACACCAATGGATTTGCTATCGATGCCATCCACGAATGTGGGGAAGCACTGTTGGGTTTCCCCGCGAGGTTTTCCTTGGAGAAAAAAACAACCAATCCTGACTTCTTCAGCAGAAAGCAAACAAATATAGATTATAAAAGGAATGAAGAAATCTACAATCTGATTTCCTTCATTTTTTACTACATTCAAATGCCTTCTCTTCATTGACATTTTTTCACGTTATGTCCATTGGCATTTCTCTGATTGTCTATTTTTAATATCGCTTAAACTACTCTTACAATATCAAATGATGTCATTCACTCTATCCATCCTAATAAAAATATAAAATATAATAAGCTTTTGCAGTATTGAAATATATTGAGATTATTATAGATAACTATAATAAAATAGCTTGAAAATAATGCCATCAAAATGTTAAGCTAATACTAAATATGAAAGTGAATACAAAAAATGGAAATATAAAACGTAAGAGATTGCCAGTGAAAGAACAATTTTCCAAGACATCTTAAGGTGATTTCTGTTCCAACTTTCAATGCCTAAAAGCAGACCCATCCTGGACATTAATGTAATTTAGAATCGTCATCTTATGAAAAGATTGGAGACAACGAAAAAACTGAAATTCAGGTCTGTAGAATTTCAGACTCGATTCCAACAAGCAGAGCAAAATCAAACCTAGAATTGGAAAAACGATATACAGCTTAATTCAATTAGAAACCCACCATAACAACCCCAAAATTCCCAAACAGCCAAAAATCACCGGGAAACAAGAAAGCACTATACTTTCTTAATCCACTGATGTTCTCCAGGTTAACAGATGTGTATATTAGTATATACTGATGGGAAAGTAATCCGATAGATAATGAAACATACACATCCAAATATAAACCAAAAGTTGAGGCAAATCTAAAAAGCTTTGAAAAGTATTCTTAACAGCTTTCAAGAGAAAGCCTGACAGTCTATAAATCTTTATATTTGACAAAAAAGAAAACATACGTAACATACATTTGAGCAAGTTTAGCTGTTACCCAGGTGCCTAATCATATCACTCATTTCATTAAAAATGTTGGTTTCAACATATATTATATTTGCAACACTGAATATGCAGTCCCTTACTTTTGTTAAAATAATGTAACTGCAAAGTGTATTCTTATTATTATTTGATATATTATTCATTGGATCAATCCCCATTGTGGATTGATCATGTCGGCTATTGTAAAAGGACCAAATCCCCTTTTGTGGATTGGTCATAATGTAATTGTAAAAGGCAAAAGAAGAAGTCGGCCCTAGAATATATCAAGAGGCCCCAAAATATAATAAAGGTGGTTATAAGTTATAACCACCCAGTTTGAGAAGTCGGCCCTGCCAGTGAAGAGACACTTCACACGTGCCAGATTTGTATAAATAAGGAGGCTAGCGCCTCACTTAGACACACACTTCACTTGCTCATTGAGAGACAAGTTTCGGAACTGCAG
>ML794609.1:63270-76813 GCA_009831015.1 Picea engelmannii
GCAGGCCTACAACCTAAAACCCTAGAAAGCAGTAACTAGAAAACTTACAAAAACTGTTGGTTATATGCTAGATCTATAAACACATAGCTAAATGAAAATACAAACAACAAACGGCAGAATTTTGAGCACCCAAAAACACATCTTTGTTTTCTTATTAACTCAGAAAATAAAGCAGTGCAACCCACTCAAAACTGGAATTCTTTATCACTCACACCCCTGCCTTCCCCTTATTGATGAAAAAGACTAGGTGAAAATACAAAATAGCCCATCTCTGTGCATGCCCAAATTAGAAAAGAAAAACCCTAATCTAATTCTAAAAAAGTGAATTGCTAAATTTAGAAAGTCAAACTTCCTTTATTAACAAAAGCAAGGTCTAAACTTAGACTTCTAAATAACAACTAAATTGGAACTACTCTAAGTCAAGCACATGCATGCCATAGGCATGCATGCACCCTCTACCTCAATGTCCGTATAATATGTTGTTGCACCTGATTAATGTTGTCCACACTCAAGGTGCCTCTCATGTTGTGCACAGACCTAGAGGGTAGGGTTTGCACTAGCCTGCTATCTCTGTCGAAGCATGCCATCTCTGCTGGAAGAAGAACAGTGACTGAGCAATTACAGGTAAAAGCTAACACTGTAATACCCCAGTTTTGATTCCCCGGATTAATAATGTATGTTTGTACATGATGAAAGGTCGGAGAGCCTAGCAATGTAATAGCATTGAATATTAATAATAAAAACACATCATTGACTAGAGACGGACAAGGACAGAGTTATAGAGGGCTATGATTCCACAAGAGATGGGGCAAAAGGGGCTAAGCCAAATAATTATATTTTATTAATCCATCTTGAAACTAGTTGAGAAAAGTGGTTATGTGAGCTTCTTGGGGAAGCCACGTGGTGCATTGTGGGCATGCATATTTTAAACATATTTTTTGGTCGTTGGGGATTCCTCATTCATTCTTGCTCATTTTTGTTCTTGGTTTTGGCATGGGAACAAAATGGTAGATGTAGAGAGCCATTGCTAGTTGGCTATAGGTATCTACTGGCTATTCCAGCAAGAAAATAATTCCTGAGTGCATGAGAATGATAGCAAGTTGAGAAAGAACTGTCTACAGTTGAGAATCCCTGGAGCTTCCAACATTAAAATTTCCTGGTCAATAGCATTGGAGCCTTGGAAATTAGTGGAACAGCTTGAGGGACTAGATTGCATAGAAGGGGGTTCATTTCTTTGGGTTGTGCAAGATGAGGGGGAAAAGAGAGTCGGTGAGTTGGGAATTGTTGTGTGGATGAGAAAAATATGAGAGCTTGATTGCTAACTGTTGTGTGCAAATTAGAGCCAACCTAGGCACCCATCCTTGTGGATTCATAACCTCAGCTCGTGGGTGGCCTGTTGTAGAGAGTTAATGTGCAAAAAAGCCTAAGGTTGCGTGGAACATTCGAGGTCTGCAGCCAATTGGTGTGAATCTTTTATGAAGATAAGTTATTTGTTCTTGTGTTTATTATTTTCATTGTGTTAATTACTTTATAAAGTTGTATCTTGCATGAGCATATGATTAATTCATGTTTTCTTGAATTATGTCTGAGCTTGTAATTGTTTATGAATCTTGATTGTTGCATGAGCTTTAGTTATGTAGCATGCTTCTTGTTTTATTTTAAATGGTATCCAGGGCTCAAAATTCGGCCAAGAAGGTGAATTTGAGGTACCCACGCAAGGAATACATTACAGATTGGTATCAGAACGTCGGTTGCAGCGCTCGGGCTACATGGAGCAACAGACAGGCCAAAAAAATAATATTTTGCAGAGGCTAAGCCGAAGGGCACCTTGGCGACTGAAGACGTTTTCTTGAAATTAAGCATTTTTGAGAATTTTGGAAAAATTGAAATTTTCCGTACAGTGATGTCAATGATGGCGTGGAGGATGACGTCATCAATGACAGGGTGATGACATGGACAAGCCATGGTGGTGGGCTCAGGGATATACACTGCACAGTGGTTGGTCCACGGGTGACATCAGTGCCATGTCTGATAGGCAATTTGCGGGACTTTGGAAACATGGTTTTAGGGTTGTTCCTCAAACCCCACAACCAATCAAAGGTTAACACGTGGCAGGAGGGTGGTAAGTGATTGCAGGACTTTGGAAACAAGTCAACTCTCGTGCTATTCAAACTCCCACAATGCGTGACAATCGTCGATCTTAGCTCCTTCACCATCCGATCAAGCACACCACGAGTTTGTATTATTTAAGTCGGGTACATCTTGGCAGCCCATAGAAGATCTCAGTCGTAGATCTGAGATCTATAGCTGGGGATATGTGCACCCAGGGTAAAGGTATAGGATGGGACCCTACTATCCCATCGACCATTCAAAGCATGTCGCATGGATCATTGGGCCCGAGTGGGGCTGGAGGAAAAGAAAATCAAGAAAAAGGGAAAGAAAGAAGAGGAAGAAGGAAGAGGACGATGGGAGGATGACGAGGCAAGGCCAGGGTGGTTGGAGGGATGACATGGCATCGCCTCAAGGTGTTATGTGGACCCAAGGTGCCACATCATAAAATTGCCACATAGGCAATTGATGGCCTATGTTTAAAGAAAAAAACAAGTTTGGAGCCAATTTTTTATTTTGGCCATAACAAAAGCATAATAACCCAAATTGGGATGAAATTTTCTAAGTATGTCCACCATGAGGAGGGCTACAGAAGTGTCTGTCAGGGCCATTGCTCAATTATGCATCAATTCTCCATAATTTGCAAATTAGTGATTTTTTAATAGACTAGTACACTCTGACAGGGCCTCTGTTTTTTATGAGATTTTTACAGTGAGATAGGGAGGCAAACATGAAAATACCCAGTGGAACATTTGGCCAGATTCCCAGAGGCTTGGAATGGGGATACTGAAACAGGTCAAAATCTACTATTCAAGACCACTTTTTGGGGATTTTTAGTGGAGAAAAAGGGACCTCAAATCACAAAAATGGAAAGTTTTATTTACTCAACATTTTACCTTCTCATCGATCCAAACAACTTTTCCTTCGTAAAGATTTTTCAGAAATGCTCAGTTTGGAAGATGTTTGACTAAAAATTCCAAGTCTGGAGAAAATGTAAAAAGGACAAACTTGTCAATTCCATATTGTCATGGAATTTTACTGGAGAAACAAATTGATGATCTGAAAGTTGTTGTGTGTTAACCATCATGATTACTAATAGTGCCCGATACAAAAGTTTTTTTGGTTCTTGACAGATTTTCTTCTGCAAATGACAGAAGTTCGCCTCCTAGTCAAATTGCACCAGTGGAAAAAATGCACAAATTGGGTGAAAATGGCTTTTTTAGAAAACCGTAAATATTAGCTCAGATATCGGATTGGGGCATAAGAATAGTCATTGGAAAGATAATTTCGAGAAGAATAATCCTAAAGAATTAGAATTTGCAGAAGTGTGATAGAAACCTTCATAAATTGAGAAGAAAAAGGGCCTATAACATTAATTGACAAAAAATTTATAATATGCATACATTTTAACCACAATGGTTGCTTGCACATTTTGTAGAATTAGGGGTATAAGCAGATCAAGTCAAGCTCAAGACTGCATATTAGAGACATGGAGGATGCACAAAGAGCCTAGTCATGAAAGAGAGGCCAAAGACCTAGATATCAATTTGGGTAATGAAGAGACAGAATCTAATGGACATAGGAGCAGGGTGGAGCCAACAGAATTGGTAGAGACTATGAGAAGTTTAAGAGTGGAAGTACAAATTTATAGAGTGGATAATGAGAAGATAATAAGATCCCAAGAGAAACAAAATCAAATAAATACTCAGTTGTTGCAAAGCGTAAACTAGTTGCAAAGACAAATGAAGAATCAGGCTCAAGACATGAGGAAGAAGATAGACCTCATGCGAGGAGGGATAACTACAAAGGATCCATGCACTTAAGAAGTGCTAGTGGAGCTCAAAGACATCACTACTCACCTACTCATTCATCCAGGAGGTTTTATGCATCTGAAGAGTCAAGGAACAACCCAGAAGTGTCTCTTGTTAGGCATCAAAGAAGAAGATATGAGTTGGACAGTGCAAGGAGAGCTTAGGAAGCTTAGACCACCAACCTTTGATAGTGAAAACAAAAGAGGGATGATGTTGAAACCTGGTTGCTTGGAATCAGAGAATATTTCTAGTTGCATAGCTACTCATCTAACCTAGAAGCCAAGATTGTCATCTACCATTTGCAAGGAAAAGTTTCTATATGGTGGGACCAGCTGAGGCAAGTCAAGCACATTAATGAAAAAATGATTTCTTGGAAGCAATTCAAGAAATATTTGTAGTAGAAATACCTTTTAGAGCACTACTATGACAAGAAGATGCAAGAGTTCTTTAAACTCAAGTTGGGGAGCATGGCCATGGAAGAATATGAAAACAAATTCTTGGAGTTGTTGAGGTATGTGAGCTTTATCAAAGAGGAGAAAGTGAAAATACAGAGGTTTCTAAGTGGATTGCCATCTTTTTACAATGACAAAATTCAATTTGATAAACCCATGACTTTAGCAGAGACCATTAGAAAGGCCAAGTACCTATATGAGTAAAGCACAAGCAAAGAAACTTATCAGAAGTCTTGGAAGGATAAGAAGAAGAAGAAATCAGATCAAAGAAAGAAGGGATTCAAAGATCCTTTCAAGAGAAACAATCCTGAAAGATATCAACAAAACGAGCTTGCTAAGGATGAATCCAAAATCGAGGACTCTTTGGGGAAAAGGGGAAGGCCACCAATCAAATGTTGGGGGAAGTAAAGGAGATCACCTGTAAAAAGATTGCCCTCACAGAAAAGACAAAATGACGACATTGCACAACATTCAAGAGGCGACCACAGTGGAAGACATGGGCAGAAATATTCCAAGATATATGCAACCCTAAAAGATCAACAAACAGAACATCAATCCCACATGATTGAGGTGGAAGGTAAGATTACAAATCAGCCTATTGTTATTTTAATTGATTCAAAAGCAAGCCATAGTTACATTGGTCCTAAATTAGTGGACAACTTTCATTTAAAAAAAAAGTAAGCTTGAAAGATCATGGTTTGTTCAGCTACCCACTGGAACCAAAAGAAGGATCGATGAGTTTGTCGGAGGTTGTCCAATAGATTTGAATGCACTCACTGCCAATGCTAACTTGAATAGCATACCATTAGGATCTTATGATATCCTAATTGGAATCGACTAGTTGGAAAAGCATCATGTTGTCATAGATTGCCATAACAAGGTATTTACATGTCTTGATGAAGAAGGAAAGCAAAGCATTGTGCAAGGAATTCCAAGATCCATTTCTATAAGGGAGATTACAACATTACAGCAGAAGAGATGTTTCAGGAAAGGATGTCAATTGTATGCAACTCATGTAGAAGAGTCGGGAAAGACCAAAAGGCCAAGTCTTGAAGGTTTTCCAATGTTGCAGGAGTTTGAGGATGAATTTGAAAAAATACCAGGTTTACCACCAAAGAGGGATATAGATTTCTCTATTGATTTAGTGCCCAACGTTGCCCCAATATCAAAGATTCCTTATGGAATGAGCACACTAGAATTAAAATAATTACAAATGAACCTAGAATAATTGTTGAAGAAAAGGTACATACACTCAAGTGTCTCACCTTGGAGAGCAGCGGTACTCTGTGAAAAAGAAAGATGGAATATTGAGGTTGTGCATTTACTCTAAACAGTTGAATAAAGCCACTGTGAAGAGTAAATACCCTCTACCCGGAATTCATGGTCTCTTTGATAAGTTAAGAGCAGAAAAGATATTTTCAAACATAGACCTAAGATAAGAATATCACCAGGTGAGAATCAAGGAAGAAGACGTCGATAAGACAACTTTAGAACCAGGTATGGGCATTATGAAATTGTAATGGTGCCATTTGGATTGACCAGTGCACCAGTTGTCTTTATGTATTTAATGAATGGCATATTCAGAAACTATCTGGATAAGTTTGTCATTATGTTCTTGGATGACATACTTATCTATTCCAAGTTGGAGGAAGAACATGAACAACACTTGAGATTGGTACTACAAGTGTTAAGGGAGCATCAGTTGTATGCCAAGTTGAGCAAGTGCTCTTTTTACCAAGAGAAAATCCATTATTTGGGGCACATCATTTCAGAGGAAGGCATAGCAGTGGATCCAGACAAGATTGAAGCCATTAGAGGATGGTCAGCACCAAAGAAATTGTCAGAAGTCAGATCTCTTATGGGATTAGCTAGATACTACAATTGGTTTTGAAGTGGATCTGATGGACCACTTCATGAGAACATCATGAATACATAACATAATTCCATATATCCATCCTTGGAAAAAATTCCATATATCCATAATAAATAATCTTTTATTTACTATCCATTTTACATATTTACTTAACATCATATGAAACACAATACGTGTATATAAATACACATGGAGAATGATAAGTCATGTTCTTTCCAAAGGTCATGACTTATCATTAACTTATCATTTACATTATAATGTCAATTTACCTAATAACAAACCTATAACATATTATTAAATAATAAGAAATGTAATATACTAGGTATATTACAAGTCTTCCCCCCTTAAAAATGCTTTGTCCTCGAAGCATAGTTATAAAAGACGTATCTCTTTCTCTGGCTTGTAATATTGTCTCTTGATTCTTCATTCTTGAGTCAATGATCATTGAGGACCTGAGACAATAAAATCCTTTAAGAGTTGAGCAAAACTGTCGAATTGTAAAGGAGTCTGCCCACCCTAATTCGATCTTTTGCGAAACTATGTGTTTATAGGGTTCTTGGAAAAAACTTGATGTATTTCATCTCCCCTGATAGCTTCTACTTTGAGCACGACTTGTAGTGGAAGAAATATTCTTCGGAATATCGATCATTTGTTTATGTTGATACATTGATTGGTTGAAATATCGACTTTTGTGATTAGGATGTCGATAAGGCATCCTTGCAACTTGATATTTACATCTTATACTTGTAGCCTTTTCTTGATTAACTTTTGAAATTGAGTCTTCTTCATACCCCTGGCTTGTTTGTACTTCAACATTTGAAGACCTCTTTACTTTAGTTGGATTTGCATCCTTTTGAGTTGTAAGGTTGACTGGATTTGTATTAATTCTTTTATCCATAATTGGGATGTTTACATCTAAAGACTTCTCTAGTTCCATAGGTCCAATCATTGTCTCTTTATCAACCAATGATTCTTTGTTGATAAGTTGATCTAACTTATTCTATAGCGACTTCTTATCACTCTTTAACTTCTTAATTTATGTGAGTAAACTTCGATTATGAACCCTTAAGCGTAAAAGTTCTTCTTCATTGTTTGATTTTTCAACTTCACTTATAATATCTTGATTATCTGGCTTTTCATCTTTCATTTTTTTAATTTGTTCAATCAATTTTTTATCAAGGTTCCCTAGGCAAGAGCTTTCTTCCTCTTTTCTGGTTAATTTCTCTTTGAAACCTTGATTTTCTTGTTCTGAATTTTTATTCTCTTGTTTCTTGCCTTTTGACTTCCTGATTTTTACTAATAAATTTTGATTACGATTTTTTAATCGTGATATTTCTTCATCTCGTTCTAGTAAGTCTTTGTCCATTTTTTGGTTTTTAGTTCTTCAATTTGTACGATGAATTCTCGATTTCGCTCTTTGAAGTAAAGATTATTTTTCTTTGTTAACCCATTAAAATATTTCTCCATCTCAATTTCCAACTATAATTTGCCAATGATGTCTTTATAATTTCCTAGTTCGCCTTTTAATATTAGTGATTGTCTTTGTGAGTTATCTTGATATTCTTCCATAATAAATGATTTCCCACAAATTGGACAAAAGCGATTGTGATTTTTAAAAATTGTCATATACTCAAACTCCATTTCACAAAAAGGGCATTTAGTCCAAAATTTAGATTTATATATTGAATTCATTGTTCACGGTTTCTTTTTTTTCTTGATTATTCAATATATGTCTCCTTTATAAATATATATTCCTCCTTTGAATAGTTTGAATATTACTTTGGTTGCCTTCCAATTTAATAAAAGGTATTAAGCAACTTTAATAATTCCCTTTATCTTTTAAATCTTATTACTTTTTATTTAAAATAACTTTGTAATTTATGAAAAGTTATCTTTTTCTTTTAATACCCTCTTCTTACTTTTCCTTTATAAATATCATTTACACAAGTTAATTGGGCGCCTTATCACTTTGCTAAAATATCTTTTGACTTTAGTTGAATTAATATTACTCCAAAACACTTATAGGTCATTGAATTTTTATTTTGGCTTCAACCTCGTGCGTATATACAAAGTTGTAAAAAGTTACCACTGTAATTTTTTTATATGGGAAATACCATGGGCCAATGGTTTACCAAAACCATAGGCCTATAAACCACCAACAATAGAATCAGAATTTACTCTTCCTTCTTCTTTGGAACCTTTTCTTTTAAATTACACCTTTTTTTTGTTCTTTATTTTTCTTTCTTTTCTTTTTTATTCTCCCTTTTTTTCCTTTATTTATTTTTTGTTTTTTTCTTTCTCGATATCTGGTACTAACTTTTTTCTTCTAATTTTCTAGCAACGGAAGGATTATTTTTTCAATGGTAATTTTTTATGATTTTTGTTTTTTATTTTTTTAAATGGAAAAATGCCCTAACGTGGTGAAAGACCTAGATTTCTCAGAGAAACTCTAAAACGATGGGGTTGGCCAAAAGTTGGATCGAAATCTGCTCTGATATCAAATGAAGTGGATTTGGTGGACCACTTCATGAGAACATCATGAATACATAACACAATTCCATATATCCATAATAAATAATCTTTTATTTACTATCCATTTTACATATTTACTTGACATCAGATGAAATACAATACGTGTATATAAATACACATGGGGAATGACACGTCATGTTCTTTCCAAAGGTCATGACTTACATTGACTTATCATTTACATTATAATGCTTATTTACATAATAACAAACCTATAACATAGGATCTGGCAAGGGTCTGCGGCTAGGGTTTCCTCAGGGGAAGACCCCTCTCTTCCTCGTCGTTTCTCCTCGTCACCCCTTTGCTATCCCCCGTTGGTCGTTCTTCTTCCCAGTTGTCGTACTTATCCTTTCTCGACTCTGAATCTTCCTGTGCTCGTGGGCTAAGTGATGGCGCGGCTGTTTTTTTCGTGAGTTGAGTTTGGTGTGACTTTTTTTGGATCTGGATTGTTTGCAGGGCATGTGTTCTTCCTGGCATCCATCTTGTTCGTCGTGGTCGGGTGTGCAAGGGGGATTGTTGTGTGTTAGCAAGGTCGTCTGGATCTGGTCTTCGGTGCTCGTTTTTTCTGCCTTGATGGTTAGTGGTCTTCATGGCCTCCTTTCGTCGTCAGTTGCTATGGGGAGATCCCTCTCTTTGTGGCCTTTTGGTATTTTTTCCACTATTTTCCCTTTCAAGATTTGAGGTCATTCAGGGTTTGATGGACACCCTTTGCTTCGTAGCCCTGGATTCAATGATTTTGGTGCCAAGTTCAAGATTTTTTTGAATTTGGAGCTCGGGGATTGGATCCTCTAACTTGGTCCATCTCACATCTGGGTGTTTGTAGGAGGAGTATTTTTGGTCCGCTCTTGGCAGGGTTTTGGGGTTCTCCACATCAGTCTGTAGTCCCCTTATCTGATTGTAGCTAGATAGATCAGGGTTTGATGTATGCCAGATCAAGATTCTTTTGTGTTGGGTGTCGGCGTCTCATCTCTCCTTTTTTACTGTTTGGTGGTGGCCTGAGCTTTGAGGTCCTTTCCTAAGGGCGTGCAATGTTGTGGCCAGGGCAGCACTTTGAGGTCCTTTCTTTGGGCGTGCAGCTTTTGGTCCATCACATTCGGCTTCTTCTGTGGTTGGTGTTTCTATAGTACCTCTGCTATCTAGATCTCTTGGTGCGGGAGCTCATACTGCTCTGATCTAGTTTGTTCAGGCTCCATGGTTTCTTTGGGATTGCTCTCTTGGTCGTTTTTTCTTCGAGGCGGGAGATCATATTTCATTTGACTATTTCTAATGCTTTTTTTGATTTCTGGACAGCTTCTTTTGTTGTTTTCCGCTTTGTGGCCTTTTAGCCAGTTTTTAGGCCTTTGTATGCTTTTCTTCTGCTCTTTTTACCCAGTTTTGGGTTGTGCTATGTGCACATACAAAATGTAATTTTGTTCTCTCCGGAAGACTAGAATTACGTTTTTTTTGTGGAAAAAAAAAACTATAACATATTATTAAACAATAAGAAATGTAATATACTAGGTATATTACAGGTTTATATATGGATTTTTCAAGATTGTTCATCCCATCACTTCTTTACAAAAGAAGGGAACTAAGTTTGAATGGACAGCAAAGTGTGAATAAAGTTTTCGACTGATGGAGTTACTTACTAGTGCACCTATTTTGAAGATTGCAGATCCAAATGAAAGTTTTTTCATATGCACAGATGCATACAAAGGACTTAATCGAAGTCCTTAATCAAAATGGATGTCATTAATTATGAGTCTAGAAAGCTTAAAAGAACATGAAAGATTTATGCCACACATGATTTGGAACTTGTTATCACAGTTCATGCATTGAAGATGTGGAGGCATTACTTAATGGGAAAGAAATTTGAGTTGAGAATAGACCACAATGGTCTAAAATATTTGTTTGAGCAATCAACTTTAAATGTCAAGCAAACAAGATGGTTGGAATTTTTAAGTGAATATGACTTTGACATCAAGCATATCAAAGGAAAAGAGAAAAATATTATTGATGCACTCAATAGAAGGGCACATATCATACATGCTACAACCATTAGCATGCATAAATTGGATTTAAATAGCATAATTTAGATATTGCTATTACAGACCAGCATTACCTACAAGCAAAAGAAAACTTACAGCGAGAAGATGTACAGCAGAAATTTAAAGAGTACAAGTTGAGAGAAGATGGAGTACTTATGCATAAGAATAGATTGTGCATTCCTAATTTCTAGGAATTAAGGAAGCTAGTGTTAAAACAAATGCATAATATTCCATATGTTGGACATCCAGTTACCAAAAAGCAATTGTAGCAATAAGAAGTCAATACTTTTGGCCAAGAATGAAAAAGGATATTATTGACTACCTTGTCTGGTGCATGGAATGTCAAAAAGTGAAAGTTGAGCATAAACACCCAGTAGGTTTGCTTCAGCCATTGCCAATCCCAGAATGGAAATGGGAAGTGGTAACCATTGATTTTATCACCAAGTTGTCCAAGACAGCAAGGCAACATGATTCAATAATGGTAGTGGTGGATAAATTGACAAAGGTTGCTCGTTTTATTTCAATGAAACTAAGTCATAAGGAAGCAAATATTGCAGAAATTTACATGAAGGAAATCGCTAGGTTGCATGGAGTACCGAAAACAATTGTTTTAGAAAGAAATCCAAAGTTTCCTTCAAACTTTTGGAGAGGATTGTTTAAGGGATTTGATACAAATCTGAATTTGAGTACAGCATACCATCCACAGTCAGATGAGAAAATGGAGAGAGTGAACAAAGTGATTGAAGACATGTTAAAGATGTATGTGATGAATAAGCCAACCAAGTGGGAAAATTATTTGCATTTGGTTGAGTTTGCCTACAACAATGGGTATCAAGCTTCATTGAAGATAAGCCCATTTGAAGCTCTATATGGCAGAAAATGCAATACTCCAGTGAGTTGGGACAACCCAACAGACAAAGTAGTACTTGGGCCAGAATTGCTCAAGGAAATGGAAGAGCAGATGGTAAGAATTAAGCAGAATCTGAAAGCAGTACAAGATAGACAAAAGAGTTATGGAAATAAGAGCAGAACAGCTAGAGAATTTAAAGTGGGAGAGCATCTATTTTTGAAAGTGAAGCCCAAAAAACCTCATTGAAGTTGGGCAGCTATACCAAGCTAGCAACCAAATTTTGTGATCCATTTGAAATATTGGATAGAATTGGACCAGTGGCATACATGCTTGCATTACTTGCTTCCATGAATGTACATAATGTATTTATGTATCTTTGCTAAAAAGGTATGTACATGATTTTAACCATGTCATTGATTGGACTTTGACTAGGCTGACACTTGGCAATAGTGGATTACTTTCCCATAGGCCCCCCTTTCCTCTTCCCCTCTAGTGGAATCGCAGTCCCTCTCGTGCTCTCCACAACCATCTTGGACCAATATATGTTATATTGCAGAATTAACATTTACATAGTTTGAGTTCACCATGGCAAGCCTACCACACAGTCCATAAAAGTATATTTACATGCCTATCCATTCACTAGTTGAGCCTTGGCCTTGAGCTCTGCACTAGGAATCCATATTATTGCAACATTTACAAATGAGGTTATTTTTTTAAGCTCACATGACTTAACTCTTGCAACTATAACCTTGCATCACAATTTATACATAATCTGATCCAATACATTCCAAGGGTCAAAATCGAGGTATTAAAGAAGGAAAGGGGTGGAACTACTAAATTTTCATGCTTCCATCGTAACACAACTTACACAAGTTCATATACATGTGTGAGGAAGCATCTCTAGGGGTTATTTCTGAGTGATGAAAACAAATAGATAGGAGTCGAACCCTGCAACCAAGTACCAACAACAGAGAGAAAAAGATACAATAGGCAAGAGCAAGAAGCACAAAATAAATCAAAAAACACAAAGCTTCAATCTAAGGCATCATATAGAATGTTCGATGGTCAATATCCATACCCCCATGTTGGTTGATCCTCGCCCATGTATTCAAGGTGTAGAACAATAACAAACATCCTTGACCAAAGGATGTTGTGATGATGTGTATGCATAAGTTTTCAAACTTCAAGTTTCTCTATGCATGTCGAATACCATTCAATGTTTTTCACTCGCTTTATTGGCATGATATGGTTATCCCCTCAACAACAATGCCCCTGAAGGATACAAGAGCCTAAGGTGTGACAAAGCCAAAACCATTGGACTTGACAAGAAAAAAGACAAAATCCATAATGCTCTTGAACAATCTACAATTGATTGGACCAAATATGGGGTATCCATTGTATCTGATGGTTGGACAAATGTTCAAGGCAAGCCATTAATAAATGTTCTTTGTGTATCTCCTAGTGGTGCGGTCTTTCTCAGAGTCCATGACTACTTAGGTCATTACAAGGTCAGTGTTAATACTGTAGAGCCCTTACTAAAACCCATTAAAGAGATTGGGTCGTACAATGCCATTCAATTCATTATTGATAAAGATGTTAATTGTAGGCAATAAGAACAATCATTGAGGTTGTATATCGTAACATATTTTGGTTTAGTTGTTTGGTGTGCACATTGAACCTCACATGATTATAATGTTGATTTTTCATAAGCTAGGTTAAGCATGAAGTTCATTCCATTTTAGCATTTCGCTTAATCATAAACAATAATGTTGCAGCAACCAAGATCACAAGAAGAAACACCATGCACAAGAACACAAGAAGTATCCTGGGAAACCCTTCTCAACAAGGGAAGAAAACCCAGCCAAATCCTTTGCTATATTCTTCAAGAGAAA